>JWIU01000001.1:0-34745 GCA_000966885.1 Xylaria sp. JS573 | reverse complement strand
ATATAAGTTTTAATTTTTAATTTTTAATATAAAAAAACATTAAAATATTATTTTTTAATAATTTTTTTTTAATTTTTTATTAATAAATTATATAATTTAAATATTATTATTTTTTTGCTTTATTTTTTTAATATTATAAAATAATATATATTAATTATATAAAATAATTATAAAAATAAGCTCCAAGCTTATAGTTTATTATAAAACACAAATATAAATAATATAGTTAATGTATTAAATAAAATATTATCTAAAAGTAGTATGTATGTGGGAGGGGTACCTCCTTCATATATAGCCACAGGGTGTGGGTCGTAGGTACCAGCCACCTGAATTCCAACAACGAACATTGGCGGCACGGTGGTACCTATTCACGGATGGACGGATGGTTGGTTAGTCGAGTTTCCAAAAGCTTTGACCGTCGTCTTTTCCATCGATTAGTCGAATGGTTATGCGAGACAGCGATGGCCATATGATAGGGTTGAAGTTCCCCTATGACGCTACTTACTCCCTAACCTAGGATGTTGTCAGTAACCTGCCATTTACAGCAAGCATCCACAACATGTATAACGTAGAAGACGATAGGGGCATCTTATATCCAGGGTCATGGCGAGGCCGGTCCGCCGTGGAACGTGACGTTCTCAAAGTCAACAGAGACAATAGAACCAAGCATGATACCAAATGCCGTCCACATTCGAAACATTACCGTCAAAGCACCGTAGATCGTCTTGAGCTTCGATTCAACCGAATACACGGGCTAATAACGCATCAGAAGGAGTCGATCCATGGCTCAGTAAAGGCTTATCTCCGAAGTAGTGAATCCTACGAGAGGATAGCGGAGTCGATAGTATGTGCTTCTTCACCTGTAACTTAACCCGTGATACGTACTGTAGTCGCTGACTTGGCATCGACTGTAGAACCGAACACGAATCGCGCGATCAGGGGGTTATACCAGGTGTCAGTCGCGGCCACCCAGAAGGACGAGATGAACGAGACGAAGCAGCTGATGAAAATTGACCCTCGCCGACCGAAGAACTCGTTCAAGGGATCGTTTGTCCAGCAGCTTATCAGGGTCCAGCACAGGTACGGGGCGCCGTTGAGGAGGCCCTGGGGCCAGCGGTCCTTGATGTCGAACTCCTCGTAGTAGAAGATCTGCGCGCCGTTCAACGCCGCCTAGTCCATGCCATCCACGATTGCCGAGCCGACGTAGAGCACGTACAGGAAGAAGAGCATGAAGGGCTACCTCCACCGGTTGGTGATCTCCTCGCGTAGCACGGTCTCGTAGCCTTCGGTAAGTAGTTCGACATCCTCAAAGCCGTCGACTAGAGCCTCTAATCTGCTCATGCCATCAAGGGGATTCCGCAACTTCACCACCACGGTGCTCTGCCCACGACAAGCCCCCCGCCGGGTCGTCACGTTCCTTGATGGCTTCTGCATCGACTTTTTGCCGGAGGCATGTTGCGAGAGTTAAACATGAAAAAAGGAGGATAGAATAGGGAGTTATATTATTTGCAGTTAGAAGGTGAGCAAGCTCGTGTACGAGATGGAGATATTCAACGAGGATGCGAGATTCTGGGGATATCTGGGCAATCCGGAGAACAGTACCCTTTAACTCCACCGGACATTACCAAAAGCCCCCCTCTTCAGCTGGGCACAACCACTTTCCCATCCCATTGGATCCTCCATCCACACGATATCCCATCCATAGTTTCCAGGCAAGTTCCCGGGATGGCACACAGTTGTACCGGAGTCTGCCTGGTTGGCTGCTAAAGACACGAAGAAGCAGAAACAACCAAAGTATGGCCCAGCTTATCATTGTATCCCTCTTGGGGAGACACATCCTCCACAGCCGCTAGACTGGAAGTGATAACGATGTTTCAGCTTGGACTCTTGGGAACTCAAGCGAGGTTCCTTGGTCGCCGCCATAAAGCCTGATGTTGACAGGACTGGACCAAGGTGTCGTGCCCGCGACCCGCATCTGAGGCTCGGCCGACCCGGCGTCCTCGGCATGCTGTGCTGGCCGATGATGATCCACCAGCTTGATGACAGCGCAGCTTGTTGGAAGAGTGGGACCCATGCAGGCTTCTTTTCTGGGCAGAATAACCAAACTGATGGCTTTATGTGGTTGCCCGTTCGTAAAGGGGATAACATGCTCCTTGGGACTGACCACAGCACCACTGGGCTAACATCATTATATAACACGACAAGGTAACCGAGTCTTGACGCGCCATCGACAGTGACATGAATATTCCGTTGTTGGAATATAGAAGTGTATGGGAGAATACCAAAACGGTATCGAACCCGAGTTATATTATTGGCAGTCTACCTAGGTGCGAGCTTCTAATATATATGATAACTGAAGGGTAGACTTGAATGTATGAGCCCCTGGAAGCAGTATGTCAGTATGAACTCAGGTGAGGTAGGTGAGATAGGTTTGAAACCTGATGGGCTCAGATGATTCTTCATCCTTTGGCTCATCTGGTGGATTGGGGATTCACATACCTAATTGGTAAGACAATCCCGTCCATTCATTACAAAAAGATAACAAACATAGCAGGAGGCCCCATTCCCAGGGATGATACCACTTCGGGCGATTCAAGTTGCCACACGAACGATATCCGGCGTCAGCTGTACGCTGTACCTGACCCCTTTCCTATGACGTTGAATTAGCCTAGGGCATTAAGACTATTTGTCTGCCTAGACACTCGGTTATCCTTCCAGGAAATTTGGTACTTTGGCAGCCTGCTTGTTCGAGTGCCCATCCTCACGCTCACCGAACCACGTGATCGACATTTTAATACGCTGCTTCCAGGACGCGCCGAGGCCAGTTGGTCGTGGAGCGGTATTGTGCTTGGAAAATCTTGCAAGGGGCAGATGTGTGCTGGGGAAAAGGGGTTATATGTAAAAGTTTATTGGCATGACATCAGGGTCCTCCTGAGATCTGGCTTGAGTCGTGGATTTAGGGGTCTTTCCTCAGCACTGGGCTTAAGCACTACAATAGCAGCCTGTATATACATCACCAGTGCATATTTTATCTTTATTCGGTCAATGTCTTAAATCATGTATCATGATGGTCGTCAAAGAAGGTTAGTTTTGGTTAAAAAAGGATCATATTTCTCTACGTATTCCTCTAATTAGTTAATGAAGAACATTTATTCTATCACATACTGGCTCTCAGATGACAATAGCTCACGGCAGGTTGTATTTGCAGGTTATTGTCGCATTTATCCAAAAGCTTGGAAGCGGCTACTAAGCGCGCGTGTGAACTGAAGACCCCCTATTGTATGGATTCAGGGTTTAGATTCCTGTTAGGGCTTGTACCTCTACATATTCTCCAACAGTGGCCAGATTCATAACACCTTACATTGTGGTGACTAAGTGCCGGATATAATAAAGGATTGGGAGTAGCCGGGTATTAGGCATATCAAGTGACAGCAAAAGCTCATCCTTCTTCAGTTGAGCTGAAGACCTGGGGAATTCCGATATCATTGTATTGGTTACATGTATTATTTACACTAGTAACATGGTATATGGCCTTCTACATTTAGTTCAAGACATGAAAGTTTACCTTACTTACCATGGCTGTCTAGGGTAGGAATTAACTTTATTCCACAAGAAGTCCTCGTGGGCAACAGTGTACCTATGTTCCGCATACGAGAATATCTACTAGGTATAAGGTGCTCCGTGCCAATCCTGTTTCAATTTCACGAGGTCCCCATAACTAGATACACGTTTACATTCACATATGAATATTTATCACCTGAGCCGTGTAAGTTGCCCACAGTGTCACTGCCGGAGAAAAGTCACATGTTAAAGGAAATAGTGGCAGGCTATTCTCTCCTGAGGCCTACCATCTACTTACCTGGCATAATACCCACACATGAACCAGCTCCTCTTCAATAGGGACGAGCCAACTCAAAGGAAGTTAGAGGATCGTAGCCAATCATCACTTCATGGCCCTCGTTAATACCAACAGCAGGACAGAGAAGTAAACAAACTAGACCACTGCGACTCATAGGACCATTTGGGTATATTGCGAAGTCTTGATACCCGAAGTATCTTCATTGAGTGGGCATTATTTCGAGATTGAGAAGTTATAGCCTTAGTTTGAATTACATTCTATGAGCCTGTGGGGAACTTGACATCGTTTGGCTCTCTTCCGATCATCAAATGTGTTGCCCTTTTCCAAAAGCCCATTGCTGAGGATGAATAACAACCCAATTGCGTAATCACCTCCACCAGACCTCGTTATGGTTTTGGATCCTCCAGTCATCCCTCGCAAAGGCAACGGTAGCCTACTCCAACGTGACATTCTAGCAAGGCACTGGTGCTGATAGAAATAGACCAGTGTCAAGTGGTTTAACGCTTATGTGACTGCAACCACCCCTCCGTTCGGTTAATATTAGAAATGGGGCGTTTCTCAACGAGATCTCGCCCATGCTCTGGGGCCCGGAGGCTTGGCTCACTCGCCGATCTTCTCAGTCTATTCTTTCGAGCGTATATTGCCACAAAACCCCATTTGAACGATTCAGGCAATTTCTGCTCTTCGTACTCTTCCGCCATTCTGCGTGTTCGGGGAGAATCGGGATCGCATCTGTCGAACCTGATTCATAATAAGTACTAGACCAGTCATTCCGTATACTCTTCGTGCTCGACGTACCTGAGGCGCTCGCCGCCTTTGAGCCTATCCTCTTCTTCTTCGGACATGAAGCGGTGCCACAGCATACCTGCTGGCCTGGCGAGTTCGGCAACAACTTCACGGACGGGCAGTGCCGGGAAGACGGTGAAGACGAAGGTACGGCTGTCAATATCAAGGAGGGCCCTGGCACCGTGCCCCTCGACTACGCGAATTCCGTATGCTTGTAGGACTCCTTGGGATACTTCACTATAATCGGGATCCTGCGATAATATTTCGACTGTGTTTCCAGACCGTTCCTCGAGAACCTTGGCGATTGTTAACGCTGCAGCGTGCTGTGTCGCCGAGCCTTCGAATTTGTCCTCGAAATACTTGAGCGGGTCCCCAAGCGCCAAACAGACGAGCCGGTTTATATTGCGAGGTAAAGGGGCTCGTTTCAAGTACGCTGTCAGAAATTTACACTCTTCCGACTCTTTCCACTCCCTCACTCTACCATCCATCATCTCCTTGGCGCGTTCCAAAGTGTATGGAGGCTCTGCGGTATTTCTGAAGCGTCCCGTACCCAGCGGGTCACTACACTGGTAAATAACATGTTTGTAATACCCGCGGAAAACTGCCACCTCCCTAATTCATGTCAGCGACATCGGCGTGGGTACAAAAAGAAAAGGTCAACCAACCTATGGGGTTTCGTGTCCCTCCTCGATGAGAGGTCATTTTCTAATCGTTCTATGTCCCCCCTTCGGAAAAGGGGAACACCGGCGTGGTATGAGCGAAGGTCCATGGCTGGGAGATCTTAATCAACCATCCACGGGAATTCAAGAGCTTTGTGCGGTGAAGAGATATATATAATGTTGCAATCCAGGCTCTACAAACAGAATTATGCTCTAAGCTAGAATGAGTTTTGTCACCGTAGTGTGTTAAGGTTGTGATGTGATGTGGTTAGGTTACATGTAAGGGCATGATGGACTAGTATCAGATGGCGCATACTACTTATAGCTGACTCGGCCACTGTTGAAGGTTCACAGAACATAGTTTGCTGACATAGGGCAGCTCGGAGTCATAGGAGATTATTGAAAGTTTGGTCATATCCCCAAAGTTTTCATTCCCAGGTCTTAGTATATATGGATCACGTACTTCATTGTTTTGATAATTCTAAGTACTTATGTATGACTCATGGCACGAGTTTGTCTAACTCGGAACAAGGTGTAACAATCGAACTTTGAAAGTTATACAAATTGTAGGTCAAAGCGTTACTGAAGCTCGTGCTAGGTTATAATGACAACACACTCATATAGAAACATCGATAACATCAGCTTTCACCGAGTTACGCGCTTTTATAAGTATTATTTTCAGCTCCATTCATGGTTTTGAAGGTTTTTTAAACTATCCATACGGCCAAACACGGATCATTCGATGCGTGGCAGAGCGCTCACAAACATGTCAAAACCCGGCCTCTTAATGGGGTTGGTACTATGACTCGACCGCATCAGAGGTATAACGTTTGACACCAACAGACTTTAGCATCGAAAAGCATTTGGTAACCAAAGGGAAGCCCCCCGTCTAGCCGTTAAGTATACCAACCAACCAACCAACGGACCATTCGATACTGAAGCCCCCTTAAGTTCTTTGTGGACACATTTAAACTTTACAACCATCCGCAATCTGAAGCACTAATGGCATTGTTTGTTCCTCTCCCCAACAAGTCCCACATTATCGCCCTAGAGTCTAGTAGCTTGATGGTCAGAAGCCGTTGTAAAATGCGAACAACAGTGTAGGCTGCCTCGACCAAGGAGAATTCCACTATATCATATTAGTGTTCGACTTTCATGTAGTCGAGGTTAGTGGATGATAATAGTGCTTACTGCTAAGATCGACTCTCAGACCGCCATTGGAAGGCGAACAGCCCTATCTGCTGACCGAGTTAGCATACAATCTTGATTTTTCGTTGTTGCTAGATCACTAGAGTAGCTCGTAGGGCTGGGTCTACAAACTCACCTCTGAAGGGCAGCATACTGACGCATGGGGAGCTTTTCATCCCGTTGCTCAGGTCGGAACAACTAGACTCAGCATCCGTTCCGTAAAGATCTGGGCGGCGATGCATCGCGTACACGCTGTACGCGACTGTGGTCCCTTTTGGAATAATTAGAGGTGACCTTCCGTTGTCTCCTCTACTAGTTGGAAGGAATGTCGCGTGTGTAGCCACCCTATAGTTGATTAGAATAGGGGGGTAGAGCCGAAGAACTAGGGCAGCGATTGCCAGCGAGGTATGCAAAATACCCTCTTACGCTATTGCTTACTTTATCTCACTAAATTATTAAGATATATTAGGTTTATAAAAACCGCTCTATAGGCTTTCTCGTCTCTTGGTAGCTAGGCAATTTCTTCCCTAAGTTTCTTCATGACGCTCACTCGAGGGATCTGGGACTCTCCAAAGGATAACTGCTAAGTATTCTTCATTAATAGAAGCTTTACGAACTTAAAACTTCGGAGAGCCATTCACTACTGAAATTGGAAACATTTTGGTTACTGTCGTTGATGGAGGATCGTCTGCCCCTATTTGGAATGACACGGTGCGGGATGCATAATGGCCTAGACGCACTATATAGCTCTCTAAATAACGAAACATCCTACGAATGAAAACCTCGAGTTAGGTAACGTTATTGTACTAAAACATAAATACTAGGCACAATATACCTTTGAAGTCAATATTTACTTCACAAGACGAACCTCTAAAAATTCGTTCTCAGCTGTACATACCACCTGAAAAGCCCTCCTTTCTACTGTCACCTCCCCGCATAGAAGGCAGTGTCTCCATCGTAGATTAATCTCTTTAGCAAATTTCTTATCACGTTGTCCGTCTCATTCTCGCTATTGGGTCCGTAAGCCCGCGCCATTTTCGTGCGCGCCGCATTCTCCGTAATCTGCAGCATGTCCGCCAGGCCGGGCCGGTCTCGCGCACGAGCAGCCAGGCAGCGCGCCAAAAGGTCCCTGAGGTCATCATCGAGCGCTTGATACCTCTGACGGTCGAGGATCTCGCTTGCTAGGGTCTCTAAACCGTTGTACTGAGTGCCTCCCCTGTCGGTGGCTACGACCCGGCGCGCTATCAAGTTGAGCATGACCTGGCTGTGTCAGCACCTGCCCGATCATCACACGCCCGCCATGCCAGGATAGGGGGTAGGGGGCTAGCGTGATTAGCTTACCTTGGATATCCCGAACAGGTTCTCGCCCGCGCCGATATCGCCCTCCCGGGCCGTTCCAAAGTCGATGAACTTGAACACGGGGACGAGGGCGTGTTCCGCGACTTCGCCGCTTGTGTCCCCGATCATGATGTTTCCGGCGTGGATGTCTCCGTGCTCCAGCAGCTCGGGCTGTCTTCCATCCGCGGGTATTGTCTCCAGCCAGCTCGGGTCTTCTTCCAAGGCATCATTAGGGGGGTATGCAAGCGCGACACATGCCCTCACCACTTTCATAATACCTTGTTAGCCACGTGATAAATAACCCAGCAAGAGGTAGGTATCGGTACGTACGACAGAGGAAGAACGACCACAGAACCCGGTTGGGCAGTCGCTTGTTCGACTGCTGCGCGCGGAAGAACAGCCGGGCCAGGTCCGCGTTCTTCAGGTACTCCATGATGAGGACCGGGCCCGCGAGCCCACGGAAGGAAAGCCCGCCCTGCGTCCTGACGAAGCGGCGTACGAAACGGCGCATACGGCTCGACTGGGCGCGATCGGGGGTGCCATCGTCGGAGGCGATGAGGCGAACGATGTGTTCGGCGCCGCCCAGTCTCTAGGACACGGTTAGAGAGCATGATCGGAAGCTTCCTTGACGGAGAAAAGTCCAGACAATCAGATACGCGATCTCCCTCCGGAGCATCTCGTCGTGCTCCGGACCCAGCGCCCGCTTCACGACCAGGCGGCGTGACCCGCCCCCGGACGACGTCTCGGTCACGCGGCAGGCGAAGCCGAAGCTTCCGCGTCCGACGACGTCTTCATATTGAAACCTTCTGTGTCGGTTGAAGTGGTCTCTCAGCTCGCGGATTCTCTGCGCTGTGATGGTCTCCTCGCGCTGGAAGTCGAGGTTGAGTTCGGTTGCCATGAAATCTGACTACGGCCGGACATGTTGCAAATCTTCGTGTAAGCGAGTATATGGTGGCATAGTAAAGACGTTCCGGGGCAAATACAAGAAGACAAAGGCCAATAATCTTCCCCTTCCGGGGACGTTTGGGCGTTCGCTCCTTATCAGGTTTGGTGCACAAAGGGTGCAGATCCCAGCTCAATGTCATTATTATTTTCCAAATTGAAGACCTCATTCCTTTGTTCTTCTCTCCAAGCTTAATAATATCGATATATATGAGTAATTTCTGAGTCTACAGTTGCTGTATTCGCTCCAGGATCTTCAGTAATATTTGTTGCTGAACTACTTAGTGCGGCTATGAGGCGAGCGATCGAGTTTGTATGCCATTCCTTTAAGATAACGCGATGAGCTTGCGCCACTTGCATCTCCTTTCCTTCGATACACGGTTCTCCTGCTTTCGAGGGAATCATCATCCACGCTTGGCTTCACACCCATCTAGCTCTCGTTGCGACGCCCTGCGTAAGTGTGAATATTGCTGGATCGGTGCAACAAAGTGACCCGGTAGCCCTATCCCATAAACGGGTGCAGCAAAGGCTATCTGGTCATTGTTCGCCGATATCCCATCCATGTCCACGACCGCAGCTATCGAGAATATTCTTCACCTGCGTCGGCTCCGCATATCTCCGAGACGTGGTGCTAGTTGGTGGTCGATGTTGAGCGGGATATAACGAGAAATCCCTGGTGAGCAATGTCGTCCTTGAAACCTAGAAGAGCTGGAAGTGCGGCCAGCCGTGCGGCCGTCCTGCGCGCAGGGGCGTACTATAGGAACAAGATCATAGTCATCATGCGACAGCGCTTAAGTGATCCATATAATTAGGCCTGGAGTTCGAACGGCACGTGGAGTTCTACCTGTTTAATATCACAGGACTTGATCAATTCTTCGCCATGAAGAGAGGCTGGAAGCTCTCCTTCAGGATGTGGGGTTTCCTCTCCGCCAGGTCCATGATCAACTGGCCGAACAGGCTGTTACCCCAGCTGAACCTGCGACGCCGCCGATTGTGAGCAGGACCGCCGGGCACTAGTAAGTATGAAAGGGAAACAATTGACTCACCATTGCCGAGACCAGTCGCCCGCGTCGAAGCTATTAACGCTCTCGTGGATGAGGCCGTACCCGTCGGTGCTGGCGAGCACCTCCTTGAGGGCGTCGATGATCTCGACGTCGCTGTCGCTCGTCAGGGCGCGCACGATGCTGGCCATGGGCCACGCGGCGCCGGGCTTGATGTGCGGGCTGCCGACGGCGCTGATGACGGGCCCCGCGCACCACCAGGGGTTGGCGCGCCCCAGCACGAACCGGCGCGTGTTCTGGTACACGGGGTCGGCCGCGTCGAGGTAGCCGAGGAAGGGCGCCGACAGCAGCGACGGCACGTTGGCGTCGTCCATCAGGTTCCGCCCGCCGAACCCGTCCACCTCGTACGCGAACATGCGCTGGCCCGCGGGGCCCGTCACCACGCCCCAGTGTTCGATGCCGGCCCGTATGTCGGCGGCCAGGTCGCGCATGCGCCGCACGAGCCCCTTGGGCGCGTTGGGCAGGCGCTCCGCGATCGCCGACGTGGCCTCGAGGTACCGCGCCAGCATCATGTTGGCCGGGATCTGGAAGTCGAAGAGCGCGGCGTCGTCGCTGGGCCGGAACGGCGACCGCACCATGCCGGTGTCGTTGACGGGGCTGCCTATGCCGTTGTTGGCCAGCGTGCCCGAGCTGGTCATGGTCTGCGACTGGAACGTGTACGCCGGCGGGATCCACTCGCCGTCGGGCCCGTACGTCGGCTGCCGCATCGCCTCCGACGCCGCCAGGATGGACTGCACCGCGGGGATCCACTGGAACTTGCCGAAGAAGTCCAGGTCCCCGGTCCGGTTGTAGTAGTCGTGCGACAGCTGCAGGAAGCCCCCGAAGTCGTCGAGCTCGAAATTGCAGGTGTAGACGATGCCGCGGTCGTACGACGGGGTCACCGAGTAGGTGCCGCCGTTGTAGTCCGGCGACATGCCCGATTCGGGCGGCGGCTGGAAGGCGTTGCAGTAGGGCGAGGTGATGAGGTAGCGGGCCTGGAGGTTGATGGCGCCGCGAAAGACCGAGGCGATGTCGTCCTTCTTATCCTTCAACACCGATTTGTACGGCGCTATCTGGTTCGCGGAGTCGCGAATCCACATGGCGTTGATGTCGCCGGTGATGATGAAAGCTAGATCCTCCTCCGAGTTGTTCGCGGCGAAACCGCGCCATTTTACTGTCGTGTCGAGCGTGTTCGGGTACGTGTTCTCGAAGAGTCGAAAGAGGTCCGGGTCGTTAATCTCGTTTCTCATCCGGATGATTGCATCCTCGACTCCAGTTGCATTAAAAGTGCGACACTGTGGTATCAATTATCAGCTACTGCTACCGCGTATCTATTCTACGACTAGATTCTAGTTTGCCAGCCCGGCATTCACCACAAGGGTCTAGGTAGAAAGACACTGGGCGCGAAATATGAGATATAGAAAAATAGCTCAATGCAATAAATGGCGCTGAAATGTGTATATACCTCAGGGGATGGTCGTTGATAGGCGAGTTTGTAGGTGCCTTTAGAGAACGGTTCATTTCTCGACTGCGAGTGCCGCGTATAGCTGGGACAACCCTGGCCAGCTGCATGGTCAACGAGCGCCGATGCTATCGCGAACAGCACCGTCACGGCCTTCAGTGACATGGTTGGTGACTATCGTTCTAGCACGTCGACTGAACCGAGAGTAGAAAGCTGAGCGTTATGGATGAAAATTCAGGCAATTTGGCCACATAGGAGCTAAGCATGTCAAGATGTATGTCTCATCGATTCTGACCAAGGAGGGAGGCTGTTCCGTGCGGAAAGGGAAGGTCGTGAGATTGGCACAACAAGCGAATGATTACTAGATGGGTTGAACGATCTTAATGGAGTTGTCCCATGCCCAGGCCCGTATATTCGCTCTGACTGTCTGGCAACGGACAGAAATGTCAACTTGGTCATTCCGGTCGTGTTGCAGGATTTGAGCCAAGACATGGGAACAGGCTAAGATGGGTCCTAGTCTTCGCGGCAGAGCGGCAGAGCGGCCGCAGGACATGCCTTACATAATCCCATCTTGGCGATCAGAGGAAAGATGATATTCGGAAGGGATGGTATGCGTGGTATCTAAGAGTCGCCCTTCATCGGGAAGAGTTGAAAATTTTGGGAGACAAGATCGAAGACCGCATAGATAATTGCTAGACTCTATGAGGGCCGAGCCGATAGGTCAAGGCCATGGAATGGTAGACCACTTATCCGACAGCCATGAACATCTCTGGCGATTCTCAGTCTTGAGGACAGCCTCTCGACACCATTCGGATACGATTCGTTTACATACCTCGAGTAAGTAGTCTAGACGTTCGACGGCATTCCTTGTTTGGCACGTAGTTAGTTGATACAACTTCAAGAAAGCTCAAGTTCGACAACGCCAATGTCTTCCGCCAATTGTTGAATTAAAGCTCAAGGCATCCAAGCCCTGTAGGTCCTGTAGGCCCTGTAGGCCCTGGTACCTGTACACGCACGCATGCCGCTCGGGATGACGTCGTCAAACAGCGCTATCGAAATGCCTCGAGTCTTATCACCGCCAACTGTGGGGATCGACGTTTACTGAGCGAATTTTTTGTAATCCGAAGCTCCGGACGACCACTGCCCATAACATACCAGCCAAGCACCCTTCGGGGAATTCTCTTCTTTTCATGTTTTCCTTCATCGCACCCGACTAGCCGTGGCCTCTGCACCTCTCGATATCTTCCCGATATCCCTTCTCCTCCTGCTCTGGCTCCAATGTCGTAAGGCCCGTTGCGATCAGGCGATACGATACCTACAGCAGCATCCGTTGCGCTGTGGACACAGAACACCGACGTTCCCGCGCCGCCAGGTCCCCCTGTCTCTCCCCCAACAACGAAACAATACCCGCGCTCCGACGCCGTCCTCACCATGAATCTCCTCGCCATACGCGACCTTCTCTCGTTCCCACCGGGCGCCAATGCGACGGACACGTTAATCTCCGGCATACACTTCAATCTGACTACCTTGAATTTCTGGAACTACACGTACTACTCGAACCAAACTATATCGAACGGATCATGGTGCTTCCTTGTGGACCAGCCCTACACTCCAAAGGGCGTGTTGGTCAATGGAACATTTGTCAATAGTACATGGTGCTACCTAGCGACCCTGCCTGCTGGCGACCGCGGGAAAGCCGGCGTGGGACTCGCAGCTGCCTTTGCATTGTGTTTGGTATTCGTATTGATGAACCTAAGAAGACACGGAAAACTGTATCTGCCGGCGGAAAAGAGGTTCTACCCAATAGGGAGAAGATGGCAGTGGTACTGGGCGATCTTCGTTTGTGCTATGGCTCTCATTGGTCTCTTCACTGGCATTGATGTCGAGCGGTATCGGGTCCTGGAATTACCCATCATCCTGAACGTGTTTTTCTGGTTTCTGATGCAGATGGGCACGACGGCCATGGTCTGGGAGGCGGTGAGGCATTGGGGAAGTTGGAAAGAGCGCCAGTTCATCGATCCAAACCCGTTCGTACTGCAGGAGACCGATAGGAGAGGAATGTTCGAGTTCTGGCTGCCGCTCTTCTTCTACCTTTGGCTGTGGCTGGTGAGTCCGCATCGCTGCATGTCATCTCAGATTGTATCCACCCGCTAACCCGCTGTCCTGCACAGAATTTCTTCCTCATCGTGCCTCGTAACTGGGGCTCGATCGAACTGCAGCGAGACCCGCAGCAGATCGTTGACAACGCGATACCCACTGCCACCGACGGGCGCTTCAAGGCTGCAGCCTTTTGCCTACTCGTCTGCTGGCTGACTACTTGTGTCTCGCTGTGGCATTCGATCCGTCATTACGAGCCTCGCAATCGCGGACTGTTCAACAGAGTCATCGGCTTCATTCTGTACATACCACTGCGTTTTGCGATGATGGTGCCGCTATTACTATGTCTTGTCGCTTATCAAGCGCTGTGTGCCTGGGACTTCAGCGTGTCTCCCCTGAACGCGAAGACCAATCTCGTCGCCATGTACCTCGGAGGCTATGCACCTAGTCTTGTGATTCTCATCATTCACATCATGGCTGGTTTCATGCGTCCGAACGAGGACCGCGAGCTCATTCGCCAGCGCCGCACTAGGGGTCAGGAACTCGACCGGGAGCTCGGCATTGTCCACAAGCCTGCCTGGTGGCGCCGCGTCAATGGCGACATCCCTGGCGGCAACATGCGGGACCGGATCATGCGAAATGTGCAGGAGGTCGGCGGTGGACGGCCGACCGGGAGGAAGATCGAGAGGCTTGCAGCAGAAAGGGCCGCTCAAGCAGAGTCTGAAGCTGAAAACGAAAACGAAAACGAGAACGGATACAGCCGTGTGATCGAGATGAACGAATTGGGCCACACGCGTAGTGCTGCCAATAGCCTCCATGACACTGATCCCGCGCCACCTCCAGCATACACGCCGACGCCCTATAGCGGCAAGTCCGACCATAGGAGGTCGGAGCGTACAGTGCAGTTGGCGGCCGGGCTTCTGTTCCCAGGGACAGAAGGTGCAAATGCCTCAGCACCCAGTGCGGAGAGGGGCAGAGGCTTGGAGGCGTCTGACCATACTCCCCAGCGGCCTGGTACGAACGACAGGAGTCACAGTACCGCTAGTGGCGTGTCTACAAGCGGGCCACCGCAGCAGGTGCGCAGTATGTTGGATATCTAGACGGATAGGAAAGCTCTACTACATGTCGTCATGACGGCGTTGTCGGTCTTTACTACTACTTAAAAAGAGTTCACGATAACTGGATGCGGCGTTTGGATAGGGCCTTTTCGTAGGTACCTGGGCGATGCTTTTTTGAATGTATCACGCAACGATCCTTTGGCCGGCAGCATGAGGAACGAAGCTTGGAATGTCGGGTTCATACACGAGTCTCCTCTATTATATCACGTAGTGTTAATGGTAAATTGTTAGAAGTATATATTATAAACCGTTTCGTGCTTGTTCGCTCTTTTGAAACAAATCAGTAATCACATACGAATATATACGTGATCATTGCTAAGGTTTCACGTTACATACGCCTCTCTGAACGAATATGGTTGGCAGTTAAACTTAATATACGTCAATCCAACTACCTTAGGTAGAGGAACATTAAGTTATCAACCACTCCATTTTACCTGTAGATGACCGCTGGTTAAGCCTTGGAGCATGCCCCTAGTGAAGTTGGCGATTTAGGAGACCTGAAGCTGCATGGAATAAGCGCACAAGCCTGAAAGTACCTACACGACACTGTTGAGATGCCTCGTTCATACTATACTGGGCCAATCCTTGGCCTTAACTCGATTGTTATCACGAGGTATAGGGCAAAAGAGGCTGTTTGCGCGTCTTGGACGAGGAGGAGGGCAGTGTATATCTATTTTACTCTAGATAATGATGGTCTTTGACAGCATGTTGCCCGATAAGTCAAGCTCGTGATCTCAACATATGCTCCACACATGTACGAAGTCAACGCCTCTAACCCTCTTTCTTTCCTTTACATGCAAGTAAATTTCGCCAAATCTCGCAGCAGTTCTCGCCATCTTTTCTAACTTGCGTATGTCGTGGCCGCACACGTACATCACCGTCGAACCCATCATCCTTTATCTTGAATGGGGGGAATAGGCATACGCCTATCGCGGGGAGGGCGGGGTGGCGTCGTTCAAACCTGCCCCGGCGCCGGCCCCTGGACCGCCCTCTTCGCGCGCGGGTCGGGCGCCCTCCGCGACATCGGAGGTGGGGTCGTGCTGACGGGCACCGGCAGCGCCTCGGTGCCGTTGCGCGGGAACAGCGAGCCCGAGGTGTCGCCGGGGCCGGCCGTGGCGCGCTGCCCCGTGCGGGCGAGCGCCAGGAGGGCGAAGTGGCCGCCGACGACGGGGCGCGCCTTGAACGGCGCGACGCCCTCAGGGTAGTGGCCGGCGCCGACGGTCTCGAAGAGGTCGCAGAACGGCAGGTCCGTCGTCGTGGCGTTGAGCCAGTACGCGAGCGACGCCACCACGAGCCGCCGCGTCGCCGGCCCGCTGGCCGCCGCCGCCCACACCGCCCAGTCCGACTTGGTGTAGTGCGCCCGGCTGTCCAGCGGCACCCCGAACGCCTGCGACACGCGCGCGTACCACGCCGACTGCGCCGCGTACACCCGCGCCGACACGAGCCCCAGGTTCAGCAGCTTGTCGAAGTACACGTTGTACAGCAGGCCCCAGCTCGACCGCCACTGGTACGCCAGTAGCGCGTGCTGGCCCGCCGGGTCGACCGCGCGCGCCTCCCACGCGGCGTAGTAGGCGGCGGCCGAGGCGGACAGGTTGCGCGCCTCGAGGTCGTCGCCCATGAGGCGCGCGACGGCCGACATGGCCTGCAGGGCCACGACGCCCTTGAGCGCGAGGTTGGTCTGGTTGGCGAGCTCGCCGGCGAAGTCGTCGGTGCTGAGCTGGGACGCGGGCGCGAGCGCGGCGCCGAGCAGGTAGCGGGCGAGGCGGCGCAGGAGCGCGTACCGGCGCGCCAGCCAGCCCGCGTCGCCCGTGAACTTGTAGTAGGCATAGCTCAGCAGCACGAAGTCGCCGCTCTCCTCGACCGGCATGTACTCGTCGGCGGCGTCGACGTGGCCCGTCGCGTTGGGGAAGCGCGCGCCCAGGTCGTGCAGGCAGTAGGCCGCCGGGTAGAACCCGCCCTCCTGGAACGCGTGCACCGGCCGCAGCGCCGCCCGCAGCAGCGCCGGGTTCGCGTACAGGAAGAACGGCGCCGCCGGGTACAGCACGTCCACCGTCTGCACGTTGCCGTTGCTCGAGATCTCCTTCTGGAACATCAGCGGCTCCTCCACGGGCTCGCCGTCGTCGTCGTCGACGACGCCGCCAGACGACGCCGAGGACGCCCCACCGCCGCCGCCGCCGCCGGGCGGCGCCGCGAGCACGTACGCCCCCATCACCTGCCGCGCCGACAGCGCCACGATGGCGTAGTAGGACTCGGACTCCGGCACGAAGGGGACCGCGATGCCGGTGGCGTTGGCCGGCTCGAGGTACCCGTAGGCGTTGTCGGAGTCGAACACGAACGGCTGCCCGTACTGGTCTGTCCCGTTGAGGACGATGGCCTGCTGGGTGTCGGCGTACCTCGCCCAGAAAGCCCGGGTGCTGTTACTGTAGACGGGTCTTTCGGTGTCCCCGTAGAAGGTGTCGACATCGGCCCGGAGCTGCGCCTCGAACGCGTTGCCGAGCTTCTGGACGGCCGCGAAGTCGTCCCAGTGGAACTGGATCATCTGCTGCATCTCGCCGTAGCACTTCAGCCACCAGGGTGCCAGATTCGAGACGCCGCCCTTGTGGAGGTACCTTATGACCGGGTTCTGGATCGAGCCGATGGTGTACTGGACTGACGCCTGCGTCACGTTGCCCATGTCGTGAGAAAACGCATACGCGGGCTGTAGGTTTCCAAAGGCGCGCATCGTTGGACTGCCGTCATCGTTGTTGAGAACAGGATTGTTCACAAACCCGTACCGGACGCTGCTCGCCGGGCCGCTCTGGTACGTGAAGCTCACAGACCCCACCGGATTTGTCGTATATGAAAAGTTACCCCATTGCGGAAAATCATCGTACTCGCCAAATAGGTAAGGTTCCTTCCGCTGAAAGATCCAGGTGAAGAGTTCGGCAGATGAAACGGTGGAGTTCCCTGTTCCGTTCACAGGCGATCCGTCCTTGTAAAGGTCCTTGACGACATCCCACTCGGTGTCCGCCCCGATCCACGAGGAATCCACGTCCGAGTAGAACTGGACGTGGTGCGGGTAGCCGTCGTTGGACCAGACGCTGGTGGTGAGGTAGCTGAGGGGGATGGAACTCCGACAGATATCCCTCGGCGTGACGGGCGAGAAGAAGCTCGCGGTGATTACCACTGGTCCAGCTTGGAAAGTGAAATTTGAGTACTGGGAGTCAAACTTGACCTCCTGCGGTAAGGCCGAGTGGAAGGTTGCTAGCTCTGGATAGTCCTTGATGGCCGCGCCCATGTACTCGTAGGAGACACCGTCAACCACGACGATCCCCTCCCACCCCAGCCGACCGCCGGTCCAGAAGATGGGTGTGTGGCCATTGAGAGCAGCGTTGAGAGAGGTAGTGCTCCAAGCACTGGTATAAGGGCTCCTAACAGCTAAGGGCACCGCCGGCGGCCTAAGGGGAGAGTAGACGGGGACGTTCTGCCCGTCACTGGTGGTAAAATTCAAAGTAGTATTCTGGGTCGAGTAGAGGCCCTGGTACTGGGAGAATGCAACTGGCAAGACGGCGAGCGCCCCGGTTATCCAGGTTGTCGGCATCCCAAGGCCGCGCATAATTCTTTCGCAGTAATGATGATCAAAACGTGAGGTCGCCCGGAACGACAGAGACTTCCAACAGACTTTGTCCCTGCATCAGTCGCAAAGGACGACGCACGGATGACTTCATAAACTCCTTGTAGTCGGTGGGAGAAGAGGACTGGTAGCGCGAGATGTGCCTCTAGGGCAAACTATCAACCTGACCACTGGGTATGACGGCCACGTGCATTCGGCACATGGGACGACATCGGATGTAAGGTCCGGTGATGACGAGAAATTATACGACGATGGGATGTTGCAAGAAGCGGCTGAATGCAAGAGATGCCCGGCAGTGACCGTTGCGTCAACCAAGAGTATCTGAGGACATACCCTACCAATAGTTTCGAGGCAACCACACTGCAGAAATCGGTTGCAATCATTTGTATTGCATTCCGTACGCGATACCTGCGTTGGTGGGACATGGCTACATTACACCTTAGGCCGTGAGTAGTCGACATGGCCTCATGATGTGTAGGTAGATAGTTACCCTACAAGCAGCTGTTACTCCGGGCTAAAGACACTTGACGAGAAAGACTCATGACGGTGCCTGGTGACACATCCAAGTCAAACAATATATACCCTTATCCACGATATACTTATTTGCAGGAACCTTTTACCGTTATCAGACCGGATCGCAGGAGCACACTATCATTGGTGGGTCGGTTCCTGAGTTTACCCCTTTCGGTAGTCGTTGCTACAGCATCTAAACATTGAGGGGGCAGAGTTCTAGGCACATGACAGGCCAATCTATACATATATGCATAGTGTCCTGGATACTGATTGGCGATGAACGCACCCGCATCCCGGGTCGCTGATAGCGTACGTCCGGGCCCTAGTGCCGGCATTGTTGCCGTGTAGGAGTCGGACCCTGTGCACGCGGCTAACAGGTTCTGGAGCGTCGATGGTTAAACTGACGTCCACCTTATGCCCTGCTCTCCCGAGGATAGTAGGATAGTCAAATACAACTGGCACACTCGTCCAGAGATAGTCGAAGTTGGGCTATGTGCCGTGAACATATGCATTCATCCGTCTTCGTCATATCAAGCAATGCTCTGGATTCATGTTCGCGGTATTGACCAAGTCGATTGGCAAACCACCTATAAGCAATGCTACGCCGCTGCCGCTAGTTCAACCAGGCGTCGAATGAAAGTTAATACCAAAGGACGGAGGCTCATCCCAGATCTGTACACTGATGTAACCGCGATAGTTACGCGGCGTCGCTTATTCATGCATATCTAAGTGCGGAGTCACCTGTGATCATGTCAGGTCGAACAACCACATGGTTAAGAACGTTACCCCGCAACCCCCGCCATGTCATATTCTTAATGTCTGGGTAACGTATATGATTCCGAGCACCTTACACGGCCATGCGAACGGTCCGAATGTCGTGTGATCTCCTTGAAATATGAAGTGGCCATCCGCTATAAGGGTGGCAGACTGCATCACCTCCAACATAGCAAACTAGAATAGAAGGTCGTGTCATGGACGAGAGAGTCACCCAAGAACCCAAGACTTCGGTCAAACTCTGCCCTCCAGCAAGAATATCCACAGTCACGTAGCTCCAAACCTCTTCCACGGAGAGCCATTGTCGCGTCTCGTATGACAGAATGTACACGTAGGTATGACCGGAAATGTGTCTCCTTTCTGTCTAACTAGTCCGCCTTCGTTGCGCCGTCGGTGGTGGGCCGCAGCCCGACGCCCAGGACAAACAGCGTGCGCGCGAGCAGCAGGCCGAGTCCCACGGCGTCGGCGGGGCCCCAGTTCTCCGACCGGCGCCAGGCCTGGGCCAGGCCGCCGTCCTGGCCTTGCAGCGACACGGCCTTGGACGCGACCAGCGACAGGTCGACGAGCCAGACGCAGAACTGGGCGACGCGCCAGACGCCGACGTCGCGCGCGCGGAGGCGCAGCAGCAGCGCGCTGAAGAGCCCCGTCAGCAGGAACGACGTGGCGACGAGGTGGAACACCGGCGCGAGGTCCGGGTGGTAGTAGCCCGCGGCCGAGGAAGAGCGGGGCACCAGCTCGGCCATCACGGCGGCGGGCGCCGCCCAGCACAGGTACGCGAACTGCAGGCAGAGCGCGGGGTCGATCCAGGTGAAGATGATTCGGTAGATAAGCGGGATCGGGCTTTGCGCGTGTTGTGCCATGGTGGGTGGGTAGGTAGGTAGGTGGGTGCGACGAGGTTCAGTGCGACGCGCTCAATCTGGTGGCGATGAAGGCAAGTCGTGTTTCTAATGTCAGCGAGGAGAAAAGGAGCTTGTTGATGTTTAGATGGCGCATTGCCATCAGTAAATTATGGCACGGAACGGAAGGATTGTTGACATGATCTACGCCAAGCGCTCCCCCGGACATGATGCCGGGGGTTCCTTTTCCACCAACATGCTGAGGATTTCCCATACCTGGTCGCAGCTGGAGACCGAATATCGCTTCGACACTCGCATTTTCCTCACTCCCAGTTTTCCTCTCCTAGTATCAATCCGCACATCATCTAGCACGTGGCAGTCATCGGTGGACAAGTACTACTTTGTTGCGCAGTAAAGCCCGGGCGTTGCAAACAGAGTTAGGTTACGTGACATGGAGAATAACACGTTGTCCGGATGCCCGCGTTGTCATGCAACCGACGAATGACGACTCGGACGTATAGATGTGACCGCCTTTGCAAGCGTGTTGAGGTAGGGAGCCGCTTTAGCGGAGGGATTGTTGCACCGGCCGACCGGGTCCTCGGAGCCTTCGGATGGCCGCTGCGAAACTCGCCCGGACCAAATGCGAGCTCCATAGACATTCCGATGAGCGCGGAGATGGTGGTAAAGACCAAGGAAAAGGGCCAAACTCAGACTTGGGCATTTTAAAGTGTCGATGTCTGATCGACTAGGGTCAAATCAATGGTTATATTAACCTTCGTTTCCGATATTCAGACCAAGGTAACAGTCTCGATTGTCCAGCCTTTCACCCAATCAAATGTACCTGGGAGGATACCATCAGCGCCCTTGTAGCCTGCAGGACATCTCCAGTACACCTGTTGATTTCCATAGAACAGAACCCTTGGCGACAGGACGGCCTCCTGGAGCGCCCAACCTCTCTTAGCCAATGGGCCGTGAGTGTGTAACTCGTCTAGATCTTCTTGCTCGGGATCGTACCGCATGATCGCCACCTCTACTTCGTCGCCAGTGTCCGAAGAACATTTCAAAAACACCGGCCGAGGTGACGTCTCAAACCCGGGCAAATTTGAAAGCATACCGCACGTACTCGCGTTGGATGCTAGTGCCGAGATGGTGAGCGTCGAGTCTCGGTAGAGAAGACTCATCTTCTTGGACTCTTTCTCCCAGTCACCTTTCGAGTCCTGCACGATGCATAATGCATCTATCTAGAGGTACCGAATTCCTAATTCTCGAGCAATCGTGATGGCATCTTTGAAGTTGGCAGGAAGAATGGAATATGGGAGATTTCGTTGGTACGCGGCTAGCGTCGCCGTGGTCAGTAGAGGGCTGACCTTTCCACCCCAGCAGTGGCTAAGTGCAACATAATCCGCCTTTGCTCCGAGCGTACAGACGATATGGCAGTCTTGGACTGTGGGATCCACGCCAACATCGATCACCCTTGTAGGAAGCTCATGTGTAAGGCTGGGGAAACTATAGATTGAGTACTCAAGTAGGCATTTTTGGTGGAATACTGACAGGGCCCATGAAGCTCGGTGATAAGGAATGCTCGGCATTTTGCGACCTCGGTGGTAAGAATACCTGATGTATTATGTAATCTTGATTCACCGCGAAAAAGTTCGGGGTCGGCAATTTCCTCCCAGCTCCTCGGCGTTTATGGCAACCATAGTGCTTTGCGCTTCCCCAGCTTGAAGCCACCTACTGATATGTTTCGCTCCTCCCAAATCCAGTGACTGTTCCCATTGAAACGCGTTTGAGTCCAGCATGCCCGTTGATCCTAAGCCCGAGTTTCGCAAACGCCGACGGCCTGCAAAAAGCTGCGAGCCGTGTCGAGCTAGGAAGGTCCGGTGTGATCGAGGACTACCGTGTAAGCGGTGCCAGAGGTCAAGAGCACCCCTGCTCTGCTCCTACAACACGGGCAGGCCAACAGTTCCGGCCAAGCCCACGCAGGAGGCTATCACGGGCGATAAGCTCGGACAGACGAGATCCGAACGAAGTAGTCCGGTGAATGTCTCCTCAAATGAGGCGTATCATAGTCTCCAAGAGTCCCACGGCACATCTCGGCTCCAGGAAACCCATTCCTCTGACCAGCAGCGGCAAAATGGCCAACTCCGGCTGCCCTTGCCTCCAGCCCCTGATGGCTCAAGGCAAACTGGTCCTGACATTACTAGGGGAATGCAGAGCCTAGAAGACAGGGTATCTAGGATCGAGGAATGGATATCAGTGTTGACACCCAATAGTGCATGCATTGAAAAGGATACGATGTCTATCAAGCTTCCACACCCGCATTTGCGCGTAGATCATGAAAAGACACGATTGTTTGGGCAAAGTCATTGGGTTCATACGTTTGAGCAGGTAGGTTGTGCGAGTTGATGTCAGGCGAATATCCGCTGACCACTATTAGTCGCATGTCTTAGCTAAACTGCAAGATGAACCTTCCTCTATCATTGAAAATCCCCAATCAGAAACGAACAAACACCTTAAAGAAGCTGCCAATGCCCGGCGCTCGGTCAAGAACCTCGAGTCTAGAAAACTTCAAGACCTGTTCCCCGATCTCCCAAGCACGATACCCACCCGGGATGTGTGTGACCAGGCTGTCGAGTGCTACATGCGTACATTTGAACCTATGTTCCGCATCCTCCATGTACCTACGTTTAGGCACGACTATCAAATGTACTGGACCAATCCAGGCTCTTCACCAACATCGTTCCTCATGAAATTTCTCATGGTTCTCACTATTGGGGCCGTATTCCTTACTGACCGAGCTGTATCTAACCAAGTTCGAAACCTAGCTCGTGACTGGACTTACGTCGTGCAGTGGTGGCTGGTTGGGCCTACGGAGCGCGAGGCGATGAACCTAGATGGCGTCCAGGCATTCTGTCTGCTCATACTAGCCCGGCAGACGAATGCACTGGGTGGAACAGCCTCCATTGCCACTGAAGCTCTTCTGAAGCTCTCATTCACCATAGGGCTGCACCTCGATCCGAAGATCTTGGGTCCTATGACGGATTTCGCATCCGAAATGCGAAGGCGCCTCTGGGTTACAGTCCGCGAGATGGTCCTCATTACGTCCATGAATTCAACGCTACCGCTCATGATCTCATACGACGATTTTGATTGCCCACCACCTTCAAATATAAAGGACTTCGACCTACCGGCCGATCAGGGAGACAGTTCACGCGACAGCAACTCGCCCAATTTGGACTGTTCGTTGCAGCTACTCCTATTGAAGACCCTCGACCTTCGAATACAGATTATTCGCCAACTTAATAACTCCAAGGGGACTCTTTCGTACGAGAAAACTTTGGAACATGGGAATGAATTGAAAGCACACTGCCGTCAGATTGCGACATTCTTTCGGTCGGCTCCCACTCACGATCCATCCAACCCCTATTTCGAGTTCCAACAGAAATTCCTTGACGCATACATGAGAATGATTATTCTATTTATACATAGACCATTCCTGCTTCAGTCACGGAAAAATCGGTTCTTCTTGGCTCGGAAGGCGTGCTTAGAGTCATGCATTATTATCGCGTCTTATGTCGATTGCATGAACCTATCGTCCGGGATACTTGATGACTATTCTCGTATGTGCGCCCGGGGAAGTGGAATACTGAAAGGCTCTCTTGGACAAGATGTCATTTCAACGATCGCGCTTGAGATTGTCACTCAGATGGAGGAAGAGCAAATACCGGGCGCCAAGAACCCTCTAGGGACGGAAGTAACAGATCCACTACTTCAGCTCTCGCGGGCTAACAGGCAACCACTTATCAGAACCCTGGAGCATATACAAGAGCAGTGGCGGCAGATCATCGTCCTAGGAAGACCGAGCCTCAAGCAATACATAATTCTCTCGGCGATCCTCGGCGAGGTCAAGGCGAAGGAACGCGGGCAAGATGCGAAGCCGCTAGTCTTTGAGACCCTAAAGACGACCCTGAAGGAGTGCGTTGCCATGCTCCAAGAGTCGGGGGCGTACTCGGAGATTTCGGAATCGACAAGTGGGTACACAGATGATACGAGTCTCTACAGCGCAGACATGATGAGTATTTTTGGCTTCGATATCAATGCGCTGGTAAGCTGCTCTAGTCGAACTCAAGATTTCCGGATGCTAACTTTTCTTTGCCGTTAGGACCCCAGTGTGTTTTTAGACATTCCCGCTACAATGGACTTTTCAGGCCCATGCGGCAATGAAGCGGCTCCCCCTTAAAGTAACACAACTTCAATTGCAATAGTTTTTAGTTGCATATTGTAGCAGTAGGCCAGATCAAGATCATTAAGTGTATTCCCCTTGAACTATAACCTAACATACACTTAACTGGACAATGTCATGTCTCCGTTTCAACCCGAAAACAGCGTTGGGCCGGGCATCGGGTAGTCCGTGATCGTCACGTACGGGTTGAAGTGAAGACCCGGATCCGTGTTCCTGTAGAGATCCGTCCCAAGCACCCCCTCGGGCCTCGCCGTGCCCGAGCCCGTGACCCGGATGTTGAAGCACTGCGGGTAGTTCTGGGCGCCGTTGGGCGACTTGGCAAGGTGGAGGGCGATGATCTCGTGGCGCAGCACGTAGTCCCCCGGCGCGATGGACGCCGGGATCGTCGTCGTCCAGGTGCTGTTGTTGGCGATGAGGTCGCCGCTCGCCCACACCTGCGTGTCGTAGTCGATGCCCCGCTCCTGGATCTTGACCCACCGGAGCTGCGTCTTGTCGGCGGCGCTGCAGTCGCCGTCGCAGGCCGCCAGGTAGTCGAGGATGGGCCCCATGGAGTGCGGCCACACGTGGTCCGGCGGCCCCCACTGGAACTGCACGGTCGACCCGGCCGGCACGGCCACCGTCAGCGCCCCCGGCGCCGCCCCCCGGTGGCAGTTGATGTCGGCCGTCTGGTACGCGCCCGGCGCCACGTACCCGGTGTCCTCGGCCTCGGTGTACCACGCCGCGATGTCCGGGTACGTGCCCCCGCTGTTCTTCTCGTAGTAGTAGTCCATCAGGAACCCCTGGTGCCACTCCCCGCCCGCGATGAACCCCGTCACGAACCCGTGGCCCAGCGCCGTGGTGGCGAGAGCGCCGAGGACGGCGATCAGGGAGGTCGGAGATAGGGGCATGATGACGATAAAGTGGGGTAGAAGATTAAAGTTGTATGGTGTCGAGGTTGTAGGTAGCGGGCTATCTGTCCCCGTGGTTGGAAGTCCCTTGGTAGCCTTTCAACTTTGTCTATCTAGACGATAAGAACGGTGTGGTGGGACAGACGAAGAAATTGCATGGGAACAGTCTTCTATCCATGAGGTTATAGCATTTATAGGTCTACCATGCGCTTATATATTGAAATGACATTTATCCCGGATCTGTAGCGCCAAGGGCCTCGATCTATACAACATGCATTGATTAAAAAAGCCTTTTTTTTCCCAAGCCCCTGGAACAGTGGTAGCCTCCTATGGTTGGTGGTACCATACTTCTTTGGTTTCTAAAAAAGGGATACACATGCCACAAAAGTTCTCTGCATGTTCCTTCAACGGACGAAAAGGGGTTCCGGAACATCAACCGCCGCATACGGGCCTAGGTAGCCCGAGGCCACGCACCAGTCCCAGAGAGGACATCGTTGTTACACTGTTTTGATGTAACAAAGCACTTCGCAGGTTAGCCTAAGAATATATAGCCCAATGTCGATACCACGGCTTCGGTTGGGTCGCTTCTAGCCGACTGCGGGAAGTTATCTCGGCCGGGCTGGAACGACTTCTACAAATACCCAGGTAATGAATAATCACCAAGAAAACCTGATTAATGACTTGAACAAGTATTAGTTAAGCTTGTCTGAACTAGACGAGTCCCAGGCGCCCCACTGGCTACAGAACTCCCGCTTCCGGCGTGCAATGATGCGCTGTCGCTAAGAACAATGTTTGCGCATACCCACGGCAAATGTATTGGGTAGCTTCACAAGGTCATGCAATGAGGAAATTCTCTCTTTTGTTAACATTTACTTGTTTTTCTTGGTATTATATGAATATGAAATCTTCTGTTAACTGCGAGATTCCACCCCGGGCCCGCAACCATGAATTCAACTAAGAATCCATATTATCGCTCGCCTTTTGCATACAATCTATACAAAAGCTGATATTACCATGACCTCTATATTAACAATATATTTATGGTCACGTTCCTATCCTGCATCTGCACGGTAATCAAAAGGCTCAGAATACATACAAAAAAAAAAATGAAAGGTCAAAAACATACAACACCGGGGATTCGCTGGTCGTCACCGACCCAACTACTAATCCGGCGGTATCTGGCTTATCTAGGGCAGAGCGGACGGGATGCCGAGTTTTCCAGATCCTATGGTCGTATGTGCTAGTCAAGCCTTCAATTATTCCCTATATGTGTTGCAAGATGATGCCGCCCACCTGGATGGCCGCGCAGGAGTAGGCGGGGTCAGCACAAGGAAAACACAAAAGGTTAGGCGTAATTCGATCAGTTGAGTTTATCAAAGCAACTGAGTTGTCCTATATTGAGTGAATATTGCTTGCAAGAGCCTTCCCTAGTGCAATGCTGTGTTGTGACCCGGCTTCTACCTAGGTAAACAAGCGGTTGGTATGTCTCCTCATCAGAATCCCCAACGTGCAAATGCATACAAGTTTGTCCTCGTAAGCTGTATCCAAATTCAGCTCCCCTTGACCTAGGCCTTGGCGTGACTAAGGAAACATACGATGGAATGATCTCGAAACCTACTATTCGCGTCTATCGGGATATTGCTGCTACCCTATACCATTGGAGCTGTCATGCAGGGTCAAGGTATTAACATAAGGGGTTGCCTCATAGAAACGAAGAACAAATGTAAAGGAGGTTGTCGTTTTGATATCTGTTGAGCCCATACACACACACACACACACACAGTGCCAAGATTGTCACTGCTGGCGTTTGGTTGTGTGTATGCTCATGTTATAATCTCCCAAATTATCTGATGGGTACAGCCTCAAGAGTACGCCACCAAACTTGAGAATTACCTAACCTATCTCTTAATCTATGTAATTTTCTATGTGTCAGGAAGACGGTGAACCAATAAAATCGGATGCAAATGACATGTCGATACAATCTCCTTCTGCAATAGCACTTTCTCAAGAGTAACAGGCTTCTAGTCACAGTTGGAATACCCAGCGGATAGAGCTTGAATAATGCGAGAGCTCAGAGAACCAGTAGAGCGTATTTAGGAAAAGGCTGAGTGAAAACAACAATAGAGCAAATGGAAAGAACAGGAAAGCCTGACCCAGTTCATCAACCGATGGGTGCAATCATTACTTGTTGGCCACCACATCAGCTTACCAAACTAGATCACAAGCAGAAGCCTATCTATTTCATCCGACCTCCCTCATCAGTCAATCTACTAAAGGGCTTTGATCATGTCTTCCTCATCCGCAGAAACCGTGCCAGCCGAGTCCATTCTTGGCGTCCGCCAAGACGTCCTAACCTTCCACCAAGAGTTCCAGAGGTTCGATTTAGCTAGGCAGCTCGAATTCTTGCAAAAGCCAGTGAACGGTAGAGTAATCAACACTTCACGAGCCTCCCTTGAAGAGGAGTTGCCATATATCCTGAAAAAGCAGGACCTGTTCCGATTGCTCGCGCGGAACGACCAGGTTCTGTACCTTAATCACCTCGTCGGGCGATGGGAACCCGAGAAGTTCGTCCAGACTCCCATCACCGACATGGTCAGACACGTCGCGTGCATCCTTCCGATGCTCCACTACTTCATGCGCGACATTCTCAAGGGCTTCTTCAAGGAGAGCAATGGCAAATGGTTTGACTGGCGCATCAAGACCAATGCGGAAGAGTCCCGATCATTGCTGGACTATATCATCCAGCACGAGAAAGTCCGCAAATCAAGATGGCACAAGGAGCAGGCAGCGAATAACGCGCATTCCGTGCAGCTCTCTCCTCTCGAAAGTGTGCTCGCCGGGAACCTCAACCTCTCAAACGAGGGCTAGTCTAATCATGACTATGAGCAGAGTGGACATTGACATGAAGAGGAAGACGAGATATCGGCGGCCCGGCGTGGATGTGATATGCAGGAACATAGAAGTGGGGGTTATGGCTAACTGGCTGGATGACTGACTAGCGCAGCTAGTTGACTAAAGGAGTGAAGCAAAAAGGGGGTAACAAATTGGTCGCGGGTGGCTCATATTTGTTCTGTAGCAGGCTAGTGTTAGCCAGCCAAGTGATAGCTGGTAAGCAAGTAACACACACGCATCTGGTAACAATCAAGAAAATGTACAGCCTATTGCAGCCACAGCCACTCCTTTGCTTCACCTTTTTAACCTCACGCATTCTAGCCTTCTTGTTTTTGACCGCGACCCTGTGTGAGCCAACTCTGTTCCATGAATCGATTGCGCGTCCCAGTGATATAGAGTTACATATACTCAGGTATAGTAGATAGGTATATCAGGCAGTTGATTAGCACACTTTAAAGTTATAGGAAACTGCTCACGTCATACTAGTTTGTGAGTGAGACGTAGTGGTAGGGAACGTCGACTTCGATGAAGTAAGATGAACTTTTTGGATTTGTCGCCCTGGATCATACTGCTGTAAGGGGAATACAGTCGGGCAACTTATGAGCAAATTGTATACAGCACGCTTACCACATGAACCAACTGACTGCTGCCCCGATCACAATACAAGTCCCAAGGATCAATATAGTTAGTTCGGCGCCAGGCATCACCCTAGCCTGACATAGCAAGCAAGTAACTGTGTCCTAAGATTCAGGTGTCAGCTACTTTCCAGCTGTGGCGAGACGCACTGATATCTGTTGATATCATACGGTGGATCGAATGAAGTAAGGTATTCTTCGGCAAAAAGCGCTGCAACAGTTACCTGACTGCTATGTTAGGTTAGGGTGATGCCTGGCGCCGAACTAACTATATTGATCCTTGTGACTTATACAGCTCTGTTGGGATTTGTACTATCCCACCAGCAAAGCTTGACGGGGATGGAACTGACCAGCCGCTGGAACCTCACGAAAACGCCGTAGACCTGAGGTATAATAGGACAACGCCATCCTGGATCCGGAAGCGAGAATTGCTAACAAGAGCAAGTAACGATAGGGCCAGTGACAGAAACAAGCGCCAAAGTACGGTAGATGGCAAATCCGCAGCGTTGGAGTTGAGGAGGTATTAACCTTAAGATGTTTCGCAGAAAGGCAAACGGGCCAGGCGGGCAGAAATATTGCAACCTCTCCACAGATCCACAAGCATTACCACGCTGAGAGACTACGTCGCATTCTTAATCCCAATAGTACATATGTCTCAAGCAACAAGTGGAGAGCGGATAACTACTAAGTACGTAGTAGGTAGTCGGGCTCCCAGGCGCTCAGATCTTTCAAATTACCATACCTCTGAAGGTAGCGACCAATTGATTTCAATCAGTTGACTATAGGTAAATACATACATCTCACATGTAGGATTTGACGAGGTGTACGGAGTATGTGGTAGGCTGGCTATAATGGAGATGTCCGGGTGCGGAGTATGGTAATTTAAAAGATCGGAGGGCCCCGGCCCCCCCGACGCAACAACAAAACTACCACGTCTCGAAAACCCGAATTCGACTTACCTATTGCCATGATGGTACCAACAACATAAGAGTATAAACGAAAGATAATATTCAACACCTTCTACAAAAACCCGGAAATAACCTCGAGAGTGATTTGGAGGGGCTCCATACCCCCATATAAAAAAAGAAGCCAAGGGCGTCTAGGACAGCAAACGTTGATGAAGAAGATTGCTTAGATGCCATGGTTCCTTCAATGGTATATGGTCGTAAGGGAAATCACAGCAGAGCTAATGCAGGCGAGTTTGGCGCCCTTTCACATATGTGAAGAGGGTATGGATCACGAAGACCGCGAGACCAGGGGGAAGAAAAAGGTCCCGCATAGAGGTAATAAGCCTAGCGGTGTCGTGGGGGATTGGAAGTTGGCGCATCTTGTTGGCGGGAGTCGGCGACGATACTCTGTTCGAGGAGGCATGAGCTCGGCGCCTAGACAAGTTTGGTTAAACCTGGTGTTGCATTAATCATCAGTACCTACTGTTGATCATCGCACCGCGTGAACATCCTTGTCATTCAGGCCCCACACATAGGTAATCTGTCAGCTCTGCACATCCGAACATGCTGTGAACATACGCACGTCACGGACAAGGTATTGTGCTTCTGTAAATGCTTCCGGCTAGTCTTGCTCTATGTAACCTGTTACATACTATGTACAGTCCGTACATGTAGGGTTAGATCGTATCAAGTATACATATTGCCTAGCAATCCAATCCTAGGGCTACCATGACCGTAATTCCACCGGATTTACGAATCTGTGAGGACTAATGATAAAAGTTCATGTACGGGTTATGTGTATGACGCAGCCCGCTCCCAGAGAATCTGGTGATGTTCTTAGGCACGGACGAGCTGGCGGCATACGCATTCAAGCAATTCGAGGTACCTATTGCGAGATTTCTGTGTAGCTTCAGCCTCCATTATATCTAATTCAAAAGATACTTTCAACCACGTTGCTACTGGAGATATTGAAATCCCAATGAAAATAGCTTAGATTATATGCAATTTATCCCCTTGCAGTGCTATACTCCGTAGTATGTAGGCCCACCGGCAGTGCCGGCTGACTCCAGACTTTTGTAGGAGCTAGCGTCCGTTTGCCGTCGTTAGTCCCGTGCATGATCACCATTTCGGGCAACAAAGATGGTATGGTGATGGGGACATAGTGGCCTGTTCACATACCGATTGGGGAGGCTTTTCCACATGATATTGTGACAGATGAGCTACCGAAGACAGACACCACTAGTGCTGTCAGTGATTGAACCTAACGGTTCCCCAGCTCCCATAACCCATAACCCCTCTGGGGGTTATCGTTATGGGGCGAGTGGGAGAGGTACTATGTATGGTTACAGGCCTAAGTTTTAATACAACGCGTATACGGAGTACATACTAGTACTATCAGGTCACTTGCTAGGCTGGCACAGGCCAACGGAAAAACAGCCCTTGGCTAGAATGCGTCTTGTTCTCTGAGAAGTGTCTTTTCAGTAGGGTCTGAGGCGCGTATATCTGCCCTCACCTAGCGTAGGACATGTCATGGTCTGAAGACTTACACATGACGCCGTAGTATTACAGTATAACTTATCTGAATACCTGTAGGGACCGCTTACCGGCTGTTCCGGTTGTATCTTGGTGGTCCGTATTGGTGGGCCTTGGCCGATGCCAATCGCCATGGGGTAGAATCCTGCATAGGCAACAGCAAGTTGGCGCCCCGCCCCGATCGATCTCGTCAAGCTTTATCTAGCCGTGCATGTCCCTTTACGCGAGTGTCCAAGGGCTTTGACAGCTTGACTAGTTGAAAGTAGTCGAGCACTATCGGTCCAGCGGTCGTCTGACAGGAGCAATGGCAGCAGAGAAATTCGACGTGGTTGTCGTTGGCACCGGTACAGCCTCAACTCCCTCCCCGAAGATGAGACGACTAAGCACTAATGCCCTACCTAATGCATGCAGGCTGGAACGGCCTCATCGGCGCCAAGACTTATTTAGAGTTCCGGCCCGATGCGAATCTAGTGCTCCTCGAAGACCAGGCATCCATCGGCGGCGTCTGGTGCACGGAAAAGATCTACCCCACCCTTTTCGCGCAAATCAAGCATGGGCAGTTCGAGTACTCGTTCTACCCGATGCGCAAGGAGGGCATCAGCCCGGATGGCTACATCTCCGGCGACACGGTGCACACGTACCTTAACGACTTCGCGCGGGACTTCGACCTGGTGCGGCGGACGCGCCTGAGCACCAAGGTCGTCAAGGTCGACCGGCTCCCGGGGACGGGGGCCGGCTGGAGGCTCGAGATCGAGGGCAAGCCGCCGATCGAGTGCGCCAAGCTGATCTACGCCACCGGCGCCACCTCGCACCCCGTCGTCCCGGCCTGGCCCAAGGACAACTTCAACGCGCCGATAATCCACTCCTCCGAGGTGGGGACGCACCTCGACCAGCTCAAGAACATCAAGAGCGCGACGGTCGTCGGCGCCGCCAAGTCGGCCTACGACACCGTCTTCCTCCTCCTGAGCATGGGCAAGAAGGTCAACTGGCTCATCCGCGAGGACGGCTCCGGGCCGCTCGCCATCGTGCCGCCCACCATGTTCGGCTTCAACACTATCGATATCGTCGCCACGAGGGCGTTCGCCCTGATGGGCTCCAGCATCATGAGCGCCGAGGGCCCCGGCCACAAGTTCTTCCAGAAGACCGGCGTCGGCCGGGCCATCTGCAAGACCTTCTGGAGGACCGTGACGAAAGTAACCGAGATGCACGCCGGGTATTCGAAGTCCCCGAACGCGAAGAAGCTCCGGCCTCTGCCGCATGGGATGGGGTATGTACAATGAACTCAACCCACCCGAGAATTCCGCCCACGGGAATTCTCGGTGTCTAGAAAGCTTCGGTGTGCTGACTTCAGGGGGGCAAAGTGTCTTCTGGGCCAACGCGGGCCTCGGGGCCGCCAGCGTGCCGGACTTCTGGAAGGTGTTCCACGCGGGCGACTGCACGGTGCACCGGACGGAGGTCGCGGCGCTGGGCCACGAGGACACCGTGACGCTCAAGAACGGCGAGAGCTTCCCGACGGACGCGCTGATCCTGTGCACGGGCTTCGACAAGTCGTACCAGCCGTTCAGCGACGAGCTGCAGCGGTCCTGCGGCCTGATCCCGGACCCCCTCGAGGCCGACAATTGGGCCAAGCTCGAGGCCGCCGCCGACGACAAGGTCAGCAAGGCCCTCCCTGCCATCGCCAAGTCGCCCCTGCCCGTCCCCAAGGACTTCAACGACGACAGGCACACCGGCGGCGCGCAGCGCCTGACGCACGGCCCAAGTCGGCACTACAGACGGTGAGTAATTTGCTGCGTCGTTTATTTCCCCCTTTTTGGCGTTGTCTTGGAGGCAGAAAGGAAATTCCTCTTCAGGGTATGCTCGGGAGTGAAGTCTCCTGAAATATGGCCTAGAGTCCCCGATACGTCACCAAGCGTTCTTAGTACTCAATAGCAAAAGAAAGAAGAAATGCTGATTCATGATACTAAAGGCTGGTTGTGCCGTCGCTGGCCGCGGAGGGCGATCGTTCCATCTACTTCCCCGGCTTCATCCACACCATCTACACACCACTTATCTCGGAATTCCAGGCGCTCTGGGGCGTGACCTTCCTGCTCGGTCTGCACGACGTGCCCACGCAGGAGCAGATGGAGGTCGAGGTGGCCGACTGGAACATCTGGACGCGCAAGCGGTACCTGACGCAGGGGGCCAAGCATGCGTATGCCATCTACGACTTCCTCTCCGTAAGTCTCAGTCCCAATATATCCATACCCCGATCCCGCTCGGAAGCTTTGGTTTCTCCTGACTTGCTTTCTGCAACATTGATGTAAAGGTTAAAGGCATCGCTAACCTTGCTTACTTAGTACATCGACTTATTGAGCCGCGACCTCGGGATCAAGACAAAGCGTAAGGGCAACGGGTTCTCGGAGCTGTTCCTCCCGACCTTACCGAAGCACTACAACGGTCTGATCGACGAGTTCCGCCGCGCCCTCGCAAAGAAAGATGGTCAGAAGTTAGAGGCAGCAAAGGGCACAAAAGAAGAGCAAAAAGCTTAAATGAAGAAGACTATCTTATTAGGTAGGCAGGTGTATATCAGTTAATACCGGGGGCCACTCACTGAGCACAGTGTCAACGTATAAAACCGTATCCCGGCTTGGGAGCCTAATCTATGTAGTATACGGTCTATGGTTGACGGGGTTCGATATATAGCTTGCAATAATGTTTAAAATGAATTGTGATTATAGTACTCCCCGTCAGGCTTCCTAGACTAATGGTGAGATCCGGTAGGCGGAGAATGGATATCAATGTGAACGACGGAGCGCAGCTACGTAGTTTCAAGGAATTTCTAATGTTAATCCCGCCATTTTATAAGTCATCCATCCGTAACCCCCCAAGTGATTAATCATATCACCAGTGGATAGATATATTCCTAGGGCCTTTTTCGGCGAAGATCTGGAGTAATCTGTTGTCAAGCGTTCTTGTTCACAGTGCCGTCTGCAATGCCCTACAACTATTCTTACCCTGCGCCATCTACCGCTACAGTTCTTACGGAGCTTGAAGAACATGGTTATACTATAGTAAAAGTAATTAAGTATAACGAAGCCATTATTACGAAGGTATTGATTTAATATAACAGAAGGCGTTGAAGGGCAATATTTAGATTGATTGTTAGCTAGCTAAAAGAGAGACTGCGAGACGTCTAAATCGACTGTGTTGTACGCTATTTTGACTGTGTTAGCCCACACTAAGCCAAAGGTAGTGATATAGTGGGGTTACCTTCCGGTTAATATAACTTGCTAGCAATTGGAAGTACCTCAACTATAACTTCAACGCCTCTCGCTGCCAACCTCTCACCCGACTGAATCGTATGCTGCAAGAGGGGGGGGGGATTAGAGAAAGAAAAAAAAAAA
>JWIU01000004.1:577753-618515 GCA_000966885.1 Xylaria sp. JS573 | reverse complement strand
CCACCACCACCGCCGCCGCCGCCGCCGCCGCCGCCTTCGCCGCGCGCGACCGGCCGCGAGCGCGCGAACCGCTCCGCCGTCATCTCGCTGGGGTAGAGCCCGGGCGCGACGGCGTTGGCGCGGACGCCGAGACGCTGCGCGGCGAAGAAGGTGGCCAGCATCTTGACGAGGTGGGTGGCGGCGGCCTTGGACAGCGAGTAGGCGAAGCTCGAGGCCGCGTGGCGGCTCAGCGCGCCGACCGACGTCGTCACCAGCACCTGCGCCGCCTGCGGCACGTTGCCCGCCTCGCTGCCGGCCGCCAGCAGGTCGAGGAAGGCCACCGCCGTGTAGAAGGTCGCCGTCGTGTTCACGTGCAGCGGCGCCGTGAAGGCGTCCATGGGCGCCTCGAACAGCCGGCGCTGGACCTCGCGCACGCGGGCGGCGCGGCCGTCGTCGTCGTCGTCTTCGTCTTCTTCGTCGGGCGGCGGCGGCGGGACGTGGTGGCTGGGCCCCGCGACGCCGGCGTTCGCGAACAGCAGGTTGACGTACCCTTGCTCGCGGCGGACCAGGTCCGCGACGCGCCGCAGGGATTCCTTGTCGGTGACGTCGCCGACGACGGGGCGGACGGAGCCGTTGGGGGCGGTCGCGGCGGCGTCCCGCAGGGCCTGCTCGCGGCGGCCGACGATGTAGACGGCCCTGGCGCCGTTGGCGTCGAGGGCGCGGGCCGCGTAGAGGCCGAGGCCGCTGCCGCCGCCCGTGATGACGGCGACGAGGCCGTCGACGTTGAAGAGGTCGTTGATCTTGTTCGTAGGGGCCATATTGGGCAGATCGGGGGGAGACAGGGTGGGTTCGGCTTATCAGGGGTTTTAGCGGAGTGAAGTATAAACCCGTGAGAGACAAAGTTGCCCGCGGCTCGCCCTTGACGAGGCGTATGACGACATCGCTGCTGATGCGGACCCTGCATATGTACGTTAAGTCGCGGGGTAGTTCGGGATAAGGCAAAGACGAAATCGATGTTCAAAAGTCCCACAGCCTTATAGGTTTCTTGGTTCATCCTGTGTGTTTAGTTGAAGTCGAAGTCATACCTAAGGTCCTTTGAATTTGCTACTATGGGAATGTATGACCGGACATCTCACATAACCTGACTGCCCGGATTTGTTAGTGTTTACCACAGAAATGACGGCCTGTCCCCGACCGCCTACCTACACAATACGGCATCATTCATCCCCCTTAGGACTCAACTGGCCTAAGGCAATTACAAGGTTCTGTGCGAGGGCTGGAATTGAAAGTTCCAACCACAAAGGTAAGGAAACCTACGATGCTAATTGGGTATTGGAACAGCCATCGTTCACCCTACCTACACTTATGTGCATGGACGGCCTCCGGAGGTATTCATATATGAATGTATGTGTAACAGATAGGGATACTTAATATAGATAATCGCCTTGACCGGCGCCCGGCAGTGCAAGACGATCCCGTCTCATGCTACCTACCTACCTAGGTATGTACAGAACCCGGGATGCATTGAATCACATCCGGTCGCGGGGCGCGGGGCGCGGTTACATATGTTTCGGTACCTATAACTACCCCGCTAATGAACAGGTAGATATATATCCAGTATTATTATTAACCCCTCCAATGTCCCTCCTAGGACCCCGATTTCATAGGTAGGTTGTACCTTTGCATCAAGGTTCTTGTACATGTATCGAGTACCTACTGCTTTGATGTCAAAAGACTTCGTCGAGCTCACCTTGACATGGACGTATGTTGGTACAAATCCGGAATTTAGCAACTGCATGGCTTAAAATCGATTGAGGTTATAGCGGGGACCGGCGTAAAGCTCGTTCATTTATCGGAACGTATTCTTAGACTGCTATTATGTCCGATAGGACAGTAGGTACCTAGGTACATGTCCTATGTATGAGGTCTGGACAGCCATGGATGGGTTCTGTGTCCGGCTGTTAAGTGCCTAATTCGGTGAAAATGACCCTTTCTTTGATGAGTCTGCCTTGAGCCAGGTGCTACGTACCTGGAACGAACTCGTTCGTTGGCACTGCACGTCATTTTTATACTTACAGTAGTTATCTAGTTATCCGAGATTATTCGCCAATACTACGCTACTTCCGTTTGTATAGCAAGCGCACCAAAAAATTAGTACCTGTGCCCGCGTCTTTAGCCAGCGCTACCTACCATGGTACTACGTACATAGTATGTACTTCGAGCACCGGCTTGGCCTCGAGCTTATCAGGAGCGCTACGTGGTAGATGAGAGGACATCCCTCCGTCAGCCTCTTATAATTCCTATTTCTCTTCTTCACCTCACATTCTCGATTTCCTCCTCCTTATACAAACGCCTTTTGAGGCCATTAACAGGCATCGACGTTCATTCGTTCGTTCGTGCCGCGGCTCCGGGACCTGAAACATGCCTGTACCCGTCGTCGCCGCCAAGGGTAAGTGACAAGTCGAGTCTCCAGGCAATTTGTTGAAACGGAGTTCACTAAGAGCATTACCCCACGTTAATCATTGCGAATCATGTGTGCCTGCCTGCTGTGATCGCTCGAGTTGGGTGGCAAAGGCCTCGAACTGACCACGCAAGCGCCCATTTCTACAACCACACTCTTGCGACATGCTCATTTTCTTCTTTGCATCTAACACCATCTCCTAAATTTTCACATTTCCTGGCAGTGGCACATGTAATACGGTGCCGAAAGCTACAGTTGATCATCGTTGCCCATTTCGTCATCCGTTCGCTGTGTTCTTCATCATACTCTCCGTGTCTATTTTTGTTCCATCATGCCTCCTTTTAACCATCCTGCTGCAGCGGGCGCCATCGCCGTCACGGTTGCCGTCGCCGCCGCAATAGCGGTGTACGAGTCCCCCGAGCTACAACGCATGGCCAGTGATCTCCGACGTCGGATCGCTATCGCGCTCCACTCTCTCGGTGACAACATCAGTTCGACAGAACGCGAAACTCTGTTTAACAGACCCGAAGATGCCGAAGGCTTCTTACAATCTCGCGGTCTAGGGGCCGGTGGCGAACCGGGCGTCGACGCCGATGACGAAACCCGCCGGCGGCAGCGAGAAGAGTTGATGTACTGGAATGCCATACGCGAACAAAAGCAAGAGAAGGAACGCCTCGAGTCCGAGAAGGGAAGCTTGCACAGACGCTCTTTGTCGAGACGAGGGTCGAGTTTTGATGACTTCCTGCGACGGGATGCCGATGCTGAAAAGGGTGCATATGTTTTCCACACCGGTTCCGAAGTCCGAGACAGCGAGGGACTAGTCCGACGTCGCGGCGACGGAGCTCGAGGCCCAAACTTCCCTAGCTACACGAACCCTTTCGCCGATGAGCACGGTATCGACGAGGACGTCGCCTTCGAGAACAGCCTCATGGACCCCGAAAAGGAAGAGCTCATGTCTGATGTTTACAGCGCAACGGATCTAAGTAACCAGGCCGAGGTTTCGCGGTCCGCTACTCTGTCGGCAACACCATCGGCGACTCCAGCTCCCGCCGTCCCTGCACTGATCGACGTCAATGAGCAAGCTACCGCCACGCAACCAGAACAGCCCCAATCCTCGGAACGGGAGCTCGGCCCAGATGAATTTATGACTGCCGGACAAGATGATCGCCATGACGCTTATAACTCCATCCAAGCTTGGGCTACTCAGGCTTCGGACGCTAGCTTCTACTCCCCGCTGCCAGTCTCCCCAGAGGCGCCCTTATCGGAGCCGGAGCTTATCAGCGAAGGCGCCCTGACGCCAACGGATACGGCTTCGCTGGCCGGCTCGGGCGAGGACCTCGGCGACGAGGCTGTCTCTGCCAAGTCTTACAGTGTGATGAGTGATGACGAGGGCATCATGACGCCGACGAGCTGGACCGAGGTTGGAAGCGTAGTCAGCGAAGGCGATGCTGGCGCGGTCCACGCATAGTCATTAGCGGGCTAATCGTTTTCTCCTATGCTATCTAGATATTTAGGGTCTTTTCCCGCGGGGCACGGCGTCTTTGGTTAAGGGAAGGAATTTGTGCAACTCCTCAGTAAGGCAATCAATAGGATTTTAACTTTGATACATACAATAATGAATTTTGAATGCAACGTCTTTCGATGTTCTTTTTTCTCTTCTCGAAAGGAATAGTATACAAGACATTGTTAGACGTTTCGAGTCTGGTTACCGTGGCATCAATGTGGCTGCAGCGTCCGTCGTATGTACAAAGATGATACCTAAGTAGGTACCTAATTGCCAGGTAAGGGTTGATAAGTTCTCTACGTGTTATTAGGGTCGAATTAATAGAACTTGCTGCCGAGACAGGTATGCAGTAGATATGGATACGGAGTATGCTTAGATAGTATCCATATGTTGGTAGTTGAAGTCTTCCTCTATAAATTCAGTAGCACTAGACCAACACAACTGCAAACTTTTGACGTGCATCATTTCCTGGGGATTCCAAATACTTCGCCTTGCCCATACCGGCCATTGTTTAACACGGGCCACATCCCCTTTATGTGAAGTTAACGGCTGACAACAGCATATAGGGCGGTGAACTGTCCGAAACCACCTCCCCCCTTTTGGACGGTTTTGGATCTCAAGAAATCCTCACACCCACGGCAATTCCCGTAAAAAGGTAGCGGAGATAGGTGGGGGTCGACCTTAGATTGAAGAACTGCTTCCCCAGTTCACTACCTATGTAGACCCTCATAGTATTTCCCTAAAAGGGAGGCCAACAAGCTGTGATTGGTTAATCGCCATGAGCTCCGCTAGGCAGTCACTCGCAATCAAGACACACCCTAACTGAAGTCCTCAGTTTCGTAGGAGAATGGCTGCGCCATGGAACATACCTACCTCGTGATGTTCAGACAGGTAAGGTAACACTGCTGGTTGCAGACCGCGCCCCTTCATTATTATTCTAATGCAACGGCCTCTAGCTAGTCCTTTGCTCCACGACTACTACGAACTTTGTATAGAACCATACGTCCATACGTGAGTGTCGTAATATCGGACGGAGGATTTCTGGGTTTTGCCCTAGGATCCCGTGTTGAGGCGCAGTGCGTTGGTATCACGCTTTGAGACGTAGACCTATTTGACGGATGACTTACGGGAACAACTATGTACCACCCAACAAGAGTCTGCCGCATACGGATTCCTTTTTGATGTTCATGGTAGTCAGCTTGGGCTTCAGCTCAGTTACGTCGATACACGCAGTGAGGGGATTATACACTAACGGTAAAGCATTAGCACAGAGCTATGTATAGGGGTAGCTTATAAAGCAGACATATCGAGAGCCCTAACCCGCACGGATAAGAGGCCCCTTTTAGGTTGATGCTCATATCTACATACTATGCTTTCGACTCTGTGCCACCTATAGATTATCTATCTATGCTAAGTGTAAAGATGGTCTCTACTTGTTAGTCACCAAACGTCGCTGTCCTTCCCTTTACTAGCCTGAAAACAATGCTTATTATATCTCATTCTAGCGAGTTTTAGGTGGCGTGTGAGAAACCTGGGCCTGTCATGACAGCCTTACCATAATGGATAGCATACTCTGGTATTGCATATATCATCAACTAAGATACAGGTTAGTCTGACGGTAACGAAAAGCCGTGTCTCATGGGGCTGACTACATGCAGCTGCGGTGTGGCATAATGCTGATCTTGGCGTTAGCGACGAGAACGTTAAGACACACCTGATATTGTTGTACCTATGTCTGGAATTATGTCTGTGGTCTTACGAACGACGTTACTTGTTATTCCAGAGCTAAGGCTAAAAAGAGATAAACAGAGGGGGAGTTCTGTCAGAATATGGAGGCCACGTTCCTGCCTCTACGGCCGCATTACTTGTATATCAGGTAAGGAGCCATTTTATGTAAGCAGGCGAGATATTCCCTATAGCACCCAGAGTCTGCTGCATGGCATTGATGGCATTGATTCTGAGGACTTCAACCTCGACTTAAACGTAACAATCATGCAAGTTCATATCCATTGTTGTACAGTCTACTGCAAAACCACCCAGCCCTGAAGGACGCCATTACGGGGGAAGAATCAAGGTATCTATCTACAACTTGGAGATGATGGCGCCCGCGTACTCGTTAGTCTTGGCCTTGCCGCCCAAGTCGCCCGTCAACGCCTTTCCTTCCGCCAGGGTATCAAATGCAGCCTTCTCGATCCGGTTGGCGTAGTCGTTCAATCCCATGTGTCTCAGCATCATCATGGAACTGAGGAGCAGGGCCGTGGGGTTGGCCAGACCCTTGCCTGCGATATCCGGCGCAGAGCCGTGTACGGCCTCGAAGATGGAGCACTCGTCGCCGATGTTTCCCGAGGGCGTGAGACCAAGACCACCGATCAGACCGGCGCACATATCCGACAGAATGTCACCGTATAAGTTGGGCATGACAAGGACCTTGTCGTTGTAAGGGATCGGGTCAGTGACCATCTTCAAGCAGGTGTTGTCCAGCAGCTCGGCATCGAATTCGATGCCAGGGAAGTCCCTGGCCACGTCACGCGCCGTCTTGAGGAAGAGACCATCGGACATCTTCATGATGGTGGCCTTGTGCACAACGCGAACCTTCTTGCGACCAATCTCCTCGGCATGCTGGAAAGCGAATCGCAGAACGCGCTCGCTGGCCTCCCGAGTGATGAGCTTGATGCTCTGAACCACGCCGTCAACCACAACATGCTCAATGCCGGAATATTCACCCTCGGTGTTTTCTCGGATCAGGACGGTGTCAACGTTGTCGTACGGTGTCTTGTAACCAGCCACCGATCGGCAGGGTCGCAAGTTCGCGAAAAGGTTGAATGTTCGTCGGAGAGTCAGGTTTAGAGAGACATGGCCCTTTCCAACCGGCGTCTTGTAAAATTAGTGGCCAATTCCATTGTAGGCGTGCCTTGGACTTTGACCTACAGCAAGAGGACCCTTGAGGGCGACCTTGTTTCTCTCGATGCTTTCGATAGTCTCGGATGGGATGGTGGTCTTGCCGTCCTTCAAGGTCGGCGTAACATCAACTGGTTCCCAGGTAATTGGTACCTAGAGAGCCTTAATTCTATGCCTCATCGTAGGAGGGGCGGCGCAGCTACAAACCTGGGCAGCTGAGAAGATATCCTTGACTGCTTGCGAAATCTCTGGACCAATGCCATCACCCTCAATAATGCTGACTGGGTATTGCCCCTATGATCCAACTTGTCAGCGACCGTTGGTATATTGCTTGAACTGAGCGCTGGTGTATTGGGGGCGACAGCTAGATTTGAGTGATTTTCCTCGGCTACACTTCGACCATGGCGGGACTTGCAAGGGGACGGCAGCTACATACGTTAGAATTCTTGGTGCCTGTGAACTTGGCGACCTTGTCAGAGTAGAATCTTCGGTTCTAGCCATTGGTAAGATAGTTAGCGAATGGGTTGTGTTGGCAGAGCTCAAGGTTTTGGCCGGCGGCTCACCTGGAAGGATCGGTTTGCGGCGATTCGAGGAGCTGCAGCCAGGCATTGGCGCCGCATAGGTGCGGCAACCGATCGGATGGCCAGCATTATGCAGGAATATAGGGAGAAAAATAGCCGTCAGGCAGCTCCTCTCGAGATAGGGATAGTGAGCCGGTGGGGGTCAAGGATGAAGCTCGTCTTGGGAATTTTCGCAAAGAGCGTGTTGAAGCTCGGGGTGCTACTATCGGACGAATGGTTTACATCTGATAGCCCATGGCCGAATTCCGCGGCGAAAAGGCATGCAATGCAATTTTTACCAAGAAATTGCCGACAGCGTGACGCACAGACCAGATGATGTAGCTGCGACTGCATTCCATACATGTAACGGCGCTGTGACGGCGGCGGCGGGGCGGGCCTGCAGAGCCCGAGTTCGCTAGGTAGGTATGTCTACAATCATAGGTACAGTACGTTATAGGTGCTTCACAAAAAGTCATTGCCCCTGGTTGTCAATATGTATGATAGATATAATTATAAGGAATTATACTAGTTGGTGCTTGGATGCATATGTTGATATACTGTAAAGGAGAACACATGCGTCAGGTATGAATTCAAGTATACCCAGTATCGCGTATAAGCCTGTTGATGTACCTACCCAGGTATTGAGTTTCGTCTCTGTCATGGGTCTATTTGCACACAGACTCATCTTTTAGCTGCATATAATATTGCCATTTGAGCAAGATACAACAAAAGGGGATCCCCTTAGGTACATGTAGTCCGTACCTATGCCTGCGCATGGAAGCACCCAGGTGCACGCTACAATAACTGACCAGCTTGCGACTCTCAACACTCCCCTTGCCATGTCCAGTCGATAAGTGTCGGAATACCAGGAGAGGCAACCTACTCATAATATCAGCAATTGAACCCAACATATGGAAGCGAAATAGGAATCCGTAATTAGTCCTCGACCACCGGGAGGAAGGTGGTGGTATTGTTGGGAGTCATGGCCGACTTCGACAGAAACGTGCTGGAGTTTTACCAGCTGTCGAACCCATTCCCTACCGAATGGCCAACGGAAAAGGATGAGGCGAGCGACAACTCCGACAGCGAGCAGGAGCTGCAGAAGCAGAAGATGAAGCAGAAGATGAATCGTAGAAAGTCGCGATACCAGGCTCTTGAGCGGGCTGTTAGTAACAGATCCAGCATCGTCCAGGGCTCCGAGAAGTCGGCAAATGGGGTGAGCAACTTGGTTCAGAGGGATGAGCCTGACCCATTGGGCACATCGGAGAGCGTTGTTAGGACTTTGAGGCAGTTAGGATTGCCCATTCAGGATGATATTCGGTTACGTACGTTTATCGCTTGTGATTCCCTTCTTTCCTAAGCTGATTGATGGATATGCAGGGAACCGCTTCTTAATGTCCTCCACCAGCTTCTCGCCTGCCCTGTTCCTCTCTCAGATGCATGCGAATGCCGACACCGGGTCCCTATTGAACGGTCTCGATATCCTGTCCAAGTCCATCGATCAGAAATCCGCCTCCCTAAAAGTCCTCGTCGAATCGAATTTTGAGAGATTTGTCCGTGCCAAGGCGACCATTGACAATGTCTACAAGGAAATGAAGTATCGAGGTGTTGAGCCACCATCCCCAGCTCGTGCCCGAGCGCATTCGCGACATGCTAGTAAAGGCAGTTTCAGGAATAGCAGTGGTGGGCCGGCTCTTGGGGCGAATCCATTGACATCCCCCACCAACGACAACAGGAAAAAGAATGCGCTTGTCAAAGAGAGCGATTACGGAGTGATGGGCATCAAGACGCCATTGCTCGATGTTTCAGCAAAGGCTGAGGACGTTTGGGGACCCGCGCTTCGTGGCCGGGAGAAAGAGGAGAATCTTAAATCCGTGTCTGTTTCCCTTGATAGGTATAAGGAGTACGTCGAGGCAAGCTCCAATATAGCCGACAGCATCAAGCGAAAAGACTACGAGGCTTTAGTCGAGGAGTACGGCCGGGCCCGGAGGTTTGCGGATGAGGCACGGAAACTTGTTGAAGATTTAGGCTCATCTCCGCCAAATGAGGCAGAGACATATCAGATCCTACTAGCGGCTCGAATGTGGTACGACGTCGAGGAGCAGATTCACCTCTTCAAACGAGACGTGTGGAGGAAGCTGACATCGCTTCATAACATCTCGAAGACACAAACCATGGCCGGGCAGCCCCAAGACCAACATATAGAACTGATTGGCCTACTACTGGAGCTTGGTGTAGAGGACAACCCGATCTGGGTATGGCTTTTGAGTAAATACGACTATTTGAAGGTCAAAATATCTACTATGAGCGACCGCGCGAAGGTCGAGATCGAGGTACTCAGACGTCGCTTAGCCAATGCGGAAAAACCTTCACCCCAGGCGGTTGCTACGCACTTGAGGAATCTCGGCCGGCAAACAGTCGCCAGCAAACCTAGCGGGCTAGATTCTCCCGAAGTCATTGAGCTATGGGAGAAAATGCTAGCATTTTTAACTAGTATGCTGTCGGCTCAAGGTATACTAGGAGAGGTTGTAGAGTTCTGGCAGACCGTTGAAGGATTTATCGAAGGGAATGCGCAAAAGTCGCTCCCCACGGGTTACAACGGCGAATCCCGCGACCACCATCGACTTTCTCAGCAGGGGACTGGTGACCTGCAGAAGGGCACTATCGAGCTTGTCGACATGATCCGTGCAAGCATTTTCGAGTTCTTCGCCGGCGCACCACCGGAAGACGTCTCCCTGCTCTTCTCCCCCCTGCCACCATCACCTGGGACACCGGTATCTGGAGGGTTATCGTCACCTACGAGTACGAGAGACCCTCGTTTCAATTTCGACGCCAACAACCTTCCTCCACCCTCGCCAAAGCGTGGCGAGTCCTGGGAGAAGTTCGCGTTTTGGCCACCAACCTCGAACTCAGTCAGCGGCGTGCACTATCTGTCCAAGATGCTTGTTCTCGTCGGCTCTGCTGCGTCAGAGATGGCCAGTCTCGCCCCTCTGAGCGAGGGCGATGTGAAGCAACTGGAGATGCTCAAGACGTTAGTTGGTGCTTCCCGTGAAAGGTGTGTCACAGCACTATGTGCTGCCTGGAATAAGGATGCCGAGAACATTAAGTATGTCGAAGATTGGAAGCGCTCCAAAGAGGCGGGAGACGTCACACGGATGCCGTCGGCATTCGCCTCGTTCGAGGGAGCTTTACTATCCGGAATGCAGAAGATTCTTTACATTTCCGAGGCAATGACCCAGTCGGGCGCTGTGGATATTGTCCTTCCACCGCCGACGAAGCTATTACAAATGGTCAGGAGTCAATATGTCACAACGTTGTATAAGGCGCTTAGTGGAATGGTCGAGAATGCGGAAAGGGCTGTTCAGAAGGCCGATGATGAATGGACGGCTGACGTGGATGCGCCCGTCAGAGGTGGAAACGAGCGGGCGTCTCTGAGTGTCGGCGTGGGGACCGTCGACGCTGGCGATCGGGTGCGTATTCGTTCTCCTTCAGGTATTCCAGGGCTATGTATAGCTAATGCAGAAACAGAACGTTCGTATGCTTTTGACGCTCGGCAATCTTCAAGCACTACGGTCTCAAGTAGTTACTAACCTCAACAGCCAGTTCGAGAACGCCTTTGCTGTCAAACTTACCGACGAATCCAAAACCATCCGGGACGTTCTAGGTCAAATCGACGCCCGTCTGTTCCAGACATACACCCGCCCCTCGGTCGATAAGCTGCGCCAGATCATCCGCACCGGGCTCGCTGACCCCAACTGGGCGCCGGCTCGGCCGACCGAGGTCAAGCCGTACGTGTACGAGGCGCTCCTCGGGCTCGTGCTCGTGCACACGCAGGTGTCGACGACGGCGCCGTCGCTGACGAGCCAGGTGCTCTCGTACCTGCTGGAGCAGACGAGCCGCGAGCTGCTCGAGACGCTCCGGGCGCGGGCGGCGTTCGACCTCGGCGCGCTCATGCAGGCGACGCTCGACGTCGAGTTCGTCGCCCAGACGCTGAGCCAGTACACGACGGAGAAGGCGTCGGCGCTCCAGGCCGAGATCTACTCGATGCTCGACGCCAAGACCGACAACGCCGCCCGCGCCCGCCTTCAGGACGAGCTGCCAGGCATGCGCGAGGTCCTCAAGAAGCTCCGCGAGCGCTCCCGCACCGAGTTCGCCTGCTTCAAGCGCCCCAAGAACCGGCCCCCTACTGCTACTGGGGGGAGCTCCGGCTCCGCCGCCCCCCGCCCCGGAAGCGCCAATCCCGCTGCTGCCACCCTCGAGCGCACGGCGACGGGCTAGGCGGTCGTGCGCCCCCTGCCGGCTGGCGGCCAGAAGGTCATCTGCCACCTCTCCCGCGCCCGCCTCTCGGTCCCGGCTTTCCCCGTCGACCCCGTGCCATTTGATGGCGATGGCGCCTGTTCTTAGGGTTCTAGGTGTATTTATATTTTACGCCGGATCGTCTGGGCCCCGGGGCGGGACGTGCGGTCCGAGAAGGTTTTGTAGAAGACGTGTACGTACTTAAGTAGATAGAGAGCGAGTTTCGGCATTGTAGCTTATTACGAAATATGATTATGTGGCTGTCTCTCTTGTGTGCGGTAATCATAGTAATCAAGGAGTAGCGACACTTGTTTAGTAGTTGCTGACTATCACGATTACCTACCTAGTAGCCTGGTACGTTGACTAATCCGAGACCCCTATAAGTCCCTGCTCTAGTCAAGCTGGGCTCAACTCATAGTTGATGGAGGTCTCATGGCGTCAAGGTAATAAAGACTGGAGGTACGTTATGTTAGCCGGTCATCACGAATATAAGCACTTTCAGAAACCATGGTACTGTCATACGAAGGCAGTGCTTCTTTCTCATTGATGCTGTGCTATCTAGAGTAGATAGAGACAACACGCAACAAGGCACGTGTATGTAACCATCGACACCAACGCCAGTCTGAATGTGACCCGTAATGTCACTGGGTATTTTTAGTCTAACAAAGGATCCCTTTCCATCCGTGCATTCCATTGTGCCAACCGTCCGTCCGGGCCGACGTGAAAACGCCTATTCCAGAGAGGACGGCTGGCAAAAAAAAAAAAAAAAAGCCTGTTGCTTTGTATCCTTCCGTTCTATGTCGTGAGACGTTCATTTTCATGGACTTTTCGTATTTTCTTTTTTCTTCTTCTTCGTTTTCTTTTCTTTCCCTCTACCCAGAACCCGTTTGTCGATTGCCTTTCAGGGGGTGCATTTCTCCTCCATGTAGAACACTTCGCCAGGAAGGGCATTTTTCGTTCGTACCATCGTGATTGTTCGTATCTATAAAGCCATCATCGTGTGCACTATCAATTTCACCTCGACTTTGATAGTAACTCATGACTTGAGCGGTGTTCAGGAAATGTCCGTGGGGACCTGAAGTCTATAATGACTAGGAAAGGAACAGATTGATGTGTAAACCACATACACATCTCGAGACGGAGGTCATATATCCCCCAGCATGATTAGGTTTACTCAATTAAGGAACAGGGGTGCGCAGAACAAGAACTCGAGTGATCTTGAATCGGTCGGTTGGAAATTGTTCTGCTCAATGCGCATATGCAGATAGGCAGCTAGACATGAGTGTTAGTGATCTGACCCAAAATGACCAACATGATGTTAAAGGGCGCTTACGAGTTATATTGAGATCTTGGAAGTACTGCTGAATGATTGGATCTTCCTCCTCGGTTGCGATGGGTATATCAGGGCCTGCAGCCGTGGTCTTGGGAAGTATGTGCCGGATGACGAGCAGCATTTTCAGGAGCTCGGTGAGTCCATGTCCCTGGTTGGTGAAGCTAGTGGGCGGCTTCTCCAACGGCCACTTAGGCCGCAGGTTCTCTTCGTCCCATGCTTTGAACGCCCAGGTCGTCTTTTCCATGCAATTCAGGAAGAGCATGACGGTCAGGAACATGGGAAATCCAAGCTTTGTCTTTCCGTCTTGCAAGTTCCGCTGGATGCCGTTTAGCAAATTCTTACTGGCAACAGATGCCTTGCGCTCGGCGGCTGCGGTGAGTTGCATGCAGATGTTCGTGTAAGCTTCACTATCGGTTTCGTCCTTGATCCAATAATCCGCGACATCGTCTTTGGGCGACTTGACCAGCATGGTCCATTGGCGTTCCCGGTCCATCATCTCGACAATGCCCCAGAGCTCGAGAGACCGCTTAAGGAGTTCATCGTTGGTATCATTGGCGACCTTGACAGCAACTTCCAGGGTGACCCGAACATAGTGAGATGGCTCCCGTTGAATGAATTCAGGAAGAGATTGGCGCATGTAGTTTTCGACCTTCGCTGGCACATCTTCTTTGTTGTTGTCCAAGAGGATAACAGGACCAGGATCACTATTGTCGGTACTGCTGTGGTCTACGTCCTTGGGATAACCCTGCAAGACTTGGAAGACAACCACATTTTCCGTCTCGGGGAAATGGGATGCTTCCACCACAACACCAGTATTCTCGAGATTGTGAGAACCTTTATAGCTGTTGATTCGCTTCTGGGTCATCACAACCTGAACAGCGGCCGAATACAGGTCAATGTACTCAGAAAGCTTGGTACGGACACATCCAGTTCGCCAGACGCGGGGAGAAAGCACCTTTTTACAGGTGTCACATGGTGTGCCCTTGGAGCATGTCTTCCTCAGGATTCGACATCGAATACATGCGCCAATTCGACGAACTTCTTGGACTTCTCTTCGGCGGCTAGAGTCAAATCTTGCCCTATTGTGGCGCTGGCGCGGGCCAGTTGGACTATTGCTCGTGTCCATGCGAAAACCTCCTCTGGATAATGGTGTCAGATGCTGACCGTGGTCATTAACAGTTGCCGGCGCATGGATATCATCTGGCATATACGTCATACCACCCCAAGGTGTAGTCGGTTCATTCGTGCTTGTAGGGGCTGGTCTCTCAGGTTCATGATAGTCGATCATCATCTCATCGGTGGATGAGCCCGCGTGGGCGATTGGCTCAGCGATAGCTTCTTCGTTAAGAAGTTGTGGATCAAGGAGGGATGGATTCAGTCGAGCGGTTGCAGCGGCTGCCACAGAAAGCGTAGCGTGAGACGGGGCTCCGGTAGATTGCATCAGCAGCAATTGCCGGAGTCTCTCTTCAGCGGTAGGCTCGTGTTGCGGCACAGCGGAGGGTTTCTGGGGCGAATCTAGAATAGGTTTATAGTCAGCATTCCTTAAACTGTTCTCACACTATCCTGGAGAACTTACCCTTCTTATCTCGCTGTGGACGATTATCAAAACTCAGAGGCGGATGGTCCAGAGTGAATTGCTCGTGAAGCTCGAATGGGTTCGATCCGGCCGCGATTGGAGCCGTAGCGGCAGACAAGGTGGCCTGGATGGACTCAGTTGTAGGGTCTTGGTTGGTCGAGAGGTGGTCGTCGTGCTTCTCGTTCGCCTCGATCTGGCGCGATACCTCGGCTAGGGTCTCCAGAGGGGTCCAGATCTGATCCTGGGTTTGGGTGAGGGCGGGAGCGGCATTAGGACCGGTATTAGGACCGGTGTGTAGCAGGCCATCGTACTTGGTTTGGTGTGATCCATTGTGAATGCCATGCAGTGCGAGACAAGCATTGATTCTCTCCGCCTCGGAGATGGCAGGGCACTTCTTAGTCAGATGGGTTGTGAGGCTGTCGATGCGACCCTTGGGAAAGTCCTCGCCGCAGGCCTTGCAACGGTGGTGATACCTGTTGCTATTGTCGTTCAATTTGGCGCCACGCTCGAAGAACTCGAGGATCAAAGGATTGGGTCGTCGACCCATCTTGTCGGAACTCGCGATGTCGTCACCAGGGCACGATGGTGGATGATAAAACTGGCAGAATTGTGAATGCGGTGAGATGAAAGTTTTGACCACATGGAAAATGGATCGGTCCGGGAAGGGTTCACTTCCAAGAATGGATTGGATGGCGCCGATCCATCAATCAATGGATGGATTGGATGTCAATGTATCCATCCACCGCCTGATCCATACGTTGTACAGTGAATGGATAGGTAATGTGTGAACTGGACCTGGGCCGCTGCAGGACCTCGGGACCTTGGAGGCGGAGGCCCTGGCATGAACCCCGCGCTAAGCAGTAGGTGGTAGGCGGTGAATTGAGGCAGGTCGGCATCAACAGAAGCGCACACACCGCGCGCAGCAAATACAAGATAAGACAATTTCACAAATTAATAGAAATCTCAATTCTGGTTAAGAAAAGTGACAAAAAATATCATTAAGAAGAGAAATAAGGGCCAATAAGTATAATTAATTTTATATCAAGCCAAATTCATTTGGCGTTTTGGCGGGCAGTGATTCTTAAGAGGACATGTAGCTGTGTGCGCTTCTATTGGCGCCTTTCTGATTGAGGCTGTCAGCTGCTGACAACCCCACCATTCAATGCACCCTTCAGTGTAGACGCTGAGACGGTACCAAATCTGTGAACTCACGGACAAGAAATAACCTGTACCTACAGCACCTACCTGCCTACCTAGAAGGTAGATAGGTAAGCCCCGAGGCATCATGATCCTATAATTGGAAGCGCGAATGTAACAAGTCACAAACCTAATCTATGAGTATGGAACTGTCCAGCAACTGTCCAGCTGGCATTGCGCTCTAAAAGTTGAATGATAGGTCCCCCTTTCAACTAAGTACACAGAGCAGGAAAATGCATACATCCATGGGATTAATTCTAATGAAGAACCCTATTCCAATACCTAATCAATTTCACAGTTGAGGTTGTATCTAATCGTTCAGCATCCTCGATGGAACAACAGATACCTACCTATGGTTTAAGTTGAATATTCCATGCTAATCAGGGTCGAGCAGGAGCATGTCTCGGCGAGTTCAAACAATTTGCCTACCTACAACTAGATTGTAGCTTTCGAGTTTATCTTCGACAAGGTTTTATCGCGTCCTTGGTCTTATGCCCGTCATCTTGTGTGTTTTATCTATCGCCCGATTGCGGTTGAGTATCATGCGGCCTTCAAACGTTTCGGAAGAACGCGAGATGACGCAGGGAAGCAAGCCGGGAAATTATTCAAGGACCGCCCGCTTACATGGAACAGTACGTTATTACCAGGTATGTAATCGCCGTCTCCGATGCCGAGTTGCTGCGAATGTTACCTACCTGGTACGGTTCCCTGCCAGCACTACCTATGTACATACCTAAGGTATGTCTGTCTGGACGACCGCTGCCATTCAACGCGCGTTGATGTACTTTTGCTTCCATAGCAGCAGCTGCAAGGCGTAACTGCGTTAGCGCCGGCCCAGATCTTGGGTCGTCGATACGTCAAGTGTACATGGATATATAATTTGCCCGTCTTGGTGCTTGGTTGGAAGATCGTTCAAGCTCCTTGACAATCAGCTGAGAATGCGCGGCCCGGGGCCACGAAGCTTATTAGGTACAACTACAACTGTACTGGAATAGCGATTCCGAGACCTGCCTATTCTGGGGAATTCGATATTATATCGAATCCTTCGCGCTTGGCTAGCCAGCAACAAGCACGAGCTCGAAGCAAGTCCGAGTCGGTGAAATTAAACAACGTCGACCCACGCTATCTCTGCGCAGTTGACCAGTGACGCCATTTTGTGCGCGCATGATAGTTGGATAGCGCCAGCAAAGCCTGGTGCAGTAGGTTGTTGTTGGCCATGTGTGTTGTGCGTCAAATCGAGATGGCAGAATGGATGGTCATAACAGCCCCTTCGGCTGTCGTTTGCCGGGTGGCACGGCATCATTTTTCCCTTGCCATTCCTTCATTCTCCATTCTCCATTCTGTCTATCTCTCTGTTCTATCTTTAATCCGCTCTCGGGATGGAACCGTGACAACTGCATCTATTAGTAGTGCTAGACCTGCTACAGCCTAGAGGGAACAAAGAAAGAGAGGAATTTGAACAATCGCCTCCCGACTTCCAAAGTTGTGATCGTCACTGCGCCTCGCAGGGCCCACCCATGTCGCGATATTCGCAAATGATAGCTCAGCGAACTCTCCATGATGCTGGGGCAGTCCCACACGTTACCCAACGTTGCAGTTCGGGTGACCAGGGGTCGCAAGGCTGCAGTTTAAGGGACGGTCCACCAGGATTCGAGCGCCGTGGCTATTCGCAACTGTGTGCCAAAATTAGGGGTTATGTATTACGGCATCATGCTCATTAGTGTAGGCAACATTACGCTGTTTAGTGTAGTCGGTGTTCTCTCCTCTTCATTTTATCGACACTCTTTATTCCTTTTCGAGTTTTAATTTTAAGCCGCTCGTTTATAACCACTTAGGCCGCTACCGTCAATGGTCCGTCCCATGTCAGTTGACCAGCCGCGATAATCGTCAACCAAACTACACCTCCGGACCTTGTCACGATGCGTCCCGCCGGCCTGCTGGGCGTAGCCCTGTCCACGGTGATAGCCCAAGTCGACCTCTCCCAGTTTGTGCTACCCGATGTAAGTCAACGTATCGCGGCGAATTGACGCGTTCGCAAAGTTGACTTTTTCCAGACCGGCGCGATCAATGGAGGAAATACGTTCCCGGGTGTTTCCGTGCCGTTTGGTATGGTGAAGTTCGGCCCGGATTTGTATACCGGGTCCGATAGTTACTCAGGTTATCAGGATAAGGGCGATTTCATCGGATTCAGTCTGCTACATGAGAGCGGGACTGGAGGTGCCCCCAAGTATGGCGTTGTCTCGCAAATGCCGGTTCTTGGCGATATCGAGAACCCGCTAGCCGACCAGAAAGTCAATCGGAGTAAAGCAGATGACATAAAACTCGGCTACTACAAGTCGAATCTGTTCAATGGCATTACCGTGGAGATGGGGGCGACTAATAAGGCGGGATTGTACAAGTACAGTTTCCCGAAAGATAAGGGTGTTTCCAACGTCATCGTCGATGTCTCGCACGTGCTCAATTCCTTCAGGGGCCAAGGGCTGGGTCAGAACTATCTAGGTGGCAACATCTCCGTATCAAAGACGGATAACGGGGCCCGCTATGAGGGATCAGGGTCCTACGATAATGTATGAAAAAGCCGCGGAACGATGAGAAAGTAAAATCGCTGACTCGTAGTTAGGGTTGGAACAAGTCGCCTAAATGGACGGTCTATTTCTGCGGCATCTTCGACCAGGCGACGACATTCAAGACATTCCTTGGAAAGGATGCGAACGGCACCGACATTGTGGACTACAGCGATGCCGCCACCCAAGCGTCTGAGGCTCGACTAGGTGCTGTCTTCTCCTTCGATTCCCAGGATGTCAGCTCGAGAGTGGGTGTCTCGTTCGTCTCGTCCTCGCAGGCTTGCGCGAACGTCGACAAGGAGATCCCGGCAGGGACGACGCGCGAGAAGTTGGAAAACGACGTCAAGACAGCTTGGAACAGCCAGGTGTTATCCAAGATCACCACAAAGGACACGTCCAACACCACTAGACTCAACCTTCTATACACGTCGCTGTATCACATGCACCTTATTCCCACCAACAAGACTGGAGAGAACCCCCTGTGGAAATCGAACGAGCCCTACTACGACGACATTTTCACGTTCTGGGACCTTGTAAGTCGTTCTCCCCCTTCTTTTGACAAGACTTGATTCTCATTAGTCGCAGTTCCGCTGCACAACGCCTCTCTTCCACATCTTGCAGCCCGCAGCATGGGAGGAGTTCCTACGCTCCATCATCGATGTCTGGAGAAACGAAGGTTTCCTGCCCGATGCCCGTTCCTCGTTTTTCAACGGCGCAACGCAGGGCGGCTCGAACGCCGATAACATCCTTGCCGATGCCTACATCAAGGGCCTTCGCGGCGCCATCAACTGGGATGACGCGTATGCAGCCATGGTGACGGACGCTGAGAAGGTACCCGACAACAACAACGACTCGAGAGACAAGTCCTCTTCGACAAAAGAGGGACGGGGCGCCTTGCCGGACTGGATTGATCGTGGGTACATCACTACCAAGTACGGGCGCTCGGTGAGCCGAGCCGTCGAATAGTAAGTACCACAGCCTTCAGGTCAACCTCCTATTTTTGAGGATAGCCCACTAACCGCCGCACAGCGCCGGCAACGACTTCGGCCTCTACCAAGTTGCCAAGGGCCTGGGCAAGGAAGAGGACGCGACGAAATACCTGAACCGGTCGCGCAACTGGCGCAACCAGTGGAACAAGGACCTGAAGGCGCTCGACTTCACCGGGTTCCTGGGCCCCATCGGCGAGGACGGGCAATTCAAGGACCAGGACCCGCTCGACTGCGGCGGCTGCTACTGGGGCGACGACTACTACCAGGGCCTGCCGATGGAGTACTCGTTCAACGCGCACCACGACATCGGCAAGCTGATCGAGCTGAGCGGCGGCACCGACAAGTTCGTCGCGCGCCTCGAGGCGCTCTTCGAGGGCGGCCTGAGCGACAGCAACAGCCAGTTCAACCACACGCTCTTCAACCCGGGCAACGAGCCGAGCTTCACCACGCCCTACCTCTTCAACTACGTCGGCCGCCAGGACCTGAGCGTCAAGCACAGCCGCTTCGTCGCCAACAGCTACTACAGCCCCACGCCCAAGGGCCTGCCCGGCAACTCGGACGCCGGCGCCATGGAGTCGTGGCTCCTGTGGTCCATGATCGGCCTGTACCCCATGACGGGCCAGAACGTCTTCCTCGTCGGGTCCCCCTGGTTCAGCGACCTGACCATCGGCCTCGGCGGCGACAAGACGCTCCAGATCACCACCACCGGCGGGGGCGAGAACAAGTACTACGTGCAGTCGCTCAAGGTCAACGGCCAGGACTGGGACAAGGCGTGGGTCACGTGGGAGGACATCTTCGCCAACGGCGGCACCATGGACTTCGTCCTCGGCGCCGAGCCCAAGGAGTGGGCGACGGGCGACGCGCCGCCCAGCCCGGCCACGGAGACGCCGTAATGAGTAGATGGATGGATAGATAGGACCCCAGAGGGAAGAGTCAGCTGGGCGCATCACTAAAGGCCTCGTGGACATAGTAAATCAACGTTGTACGTGCCATCAGTTACCGGTATATAGTTACGGAACCTCCTGCGTGTAAATATTAGGGATCACATGTGTACATAAAGCACCAACTAGATCGGAATCTAGTACAGTTAATCAGAAACGGGACCTTGCTTCTAACTCGACAAAACCCCCCTTGACTGGCCTGATCCCTTTAGCTCAAGATCTACCTCACGGCTCTCAACTCAGCTCAAAACCGCCCGCACTCCATTCCCTCTATAGATGCGATCTTGCTGTCTGCATGCGTGTCTCATCTGAGTCAGCGCGTTTTCGACTGTAGATGCTGCCCAGATTTCTTAATGTTACCAGAACCTTAACAACGTGACGGAGTGCATGCGGCGGTATGTGGGAGATGGGGAACGAAAGGGGCGAGGACGGCGGCTCGACCCTCTCAGGTTCGGCCACGATAAGACCATCGCGCCCAGGCCGGCGGCACTGGCCGACGAGTCGTACCCGCCCGTTGACCCCGTCGACCCAGACCGGGCGTAGGGGATCTTGAGTTAGGTGCCCCTCGCCCTAACCATGCTGTGAAGCGGCTGGATTGCGCCGGTAGCGAGAGGACGATCCAGTTGGCAACTAAACGAGGCGAACTTCGACATGACACCGGCGGGTTACGAGAGCGATTAGTTCGGCTCGTGCGCGTTTGGGGAATTATTGGGCGTGACCGTAGGTGCCGAAGGCGCTTAACATCACGCACGACGACGAGCGATGGAGGCCTGTTTGCGGACACTAGAGACTGGGTATCTGTAGCACTCGAGAGCAGTCCAGGTGATGCTACAAGGGAGAGCGCTCTCTGTTACAGCACGAAACCCTCGGCGTACGATACGACGACCTACTTTGCCTACACTCCTTATTGTCTCGTATCCGATTTACATACCTATATATATACCCGACGTGCCTTGTGTGTACCCTAGCTCATTCCATTTCCTTCCACTTCACCTTGGTATTCTATTACAATCGCTAAGAATACTTGGATCCTTGGCTCCGGTACCGTACTTTTCACGCGACCGTCACAACTAGGTATCACGACTCTGTCTCCTCCCAACGCACGTCCATAAGCGCCAAAGCTGACCCTCTAGGCTGAATGACATCTCGGAGGATGAACCTGGGATCCGCTTCCGTAAGGAGGTCTCTCCACTCATGTACTGTCCTCTCCTGCGAGTTGAATATGGCCGCCATGTTCAGGTCCGACATGCTATTTATTGTTAGAGAACCAGATCAGAGAAGATGGATGAAACAGAAACAATAGGCTCTGACGTACCGCATGTCCTTTTCTCTCCACCTGGCTATTTCACCCGGTTCAGGCATGCACGTCTCTTGAATCAAGATCCTCGCTCCCGTCTTGAGTGTAGGTATCTGGGCTCTGAGAATTCGGAGGCAGTACTCATCACTCCAGTTATGGAGGACCCAGCGGAAGTAGTAAACGTCTGCCTCGATGACCTGTTGTGCAAATAGGTCATGGGCCATGAATTTCACTCGCGTCGCTCGGTCCTGCATTTCAGTTCCAGCTTTCTCGACCACCTTGTCCATATCTTGGACGACAAAGGAAAGGTCCGGAAACCGCTTCGCCAATTCTGTGGCAACGTGCCCTTGGGCGCCGCCAACATCAACCACTAGGGCCTGTCCTAAAGAGGACCAGTCATAGTAGTCGGTGACATAGGCGACACTGTAATCAGGCCTCGAAGCATAGGCCTTCATCGCGTCCGCAAACCTGCCGGCTCTGATGATATCGGAACCGAGAATGTCGTATATGGATTCCGTAGTGTGGTTTGCAAGTGAGAAAGCCTGGGATTCAGCCGTCAGCGCGCTTTTGCGATCCGTCCACCCAGCCTGGGGGGTGGGACAGGAGAGGAATCGGCACGTACCGTCTCGTTGGGCTCCTGTGAACCTGGCCATTTCATCATAGCATCTGCCATCTACACGGAACGAAGTTAAACATGTGAAGAGCCCTGGATATTCTACCTTTGTGGTGGTCGTACCTTGACTGCTGCGGGCCACATTTCCTCGGCCCCGGTGCTCATCCAAGCATGTACATGGGGTACGGTGAGAGTTTTAGAGATTCGCGTATGGGCTACCAAGCCGGGTTCAGGCTCCTGGAAGACACGCATCGTCATGGCATGGCGGAGAAGACGCTGGACCATCCTGACGCCCAGTCCTGTGCGATTTGCGATATCTGCGAACGAAACATGCCCCCCTCCTAAAGGCACCACGTGAGCGATGTTCAGGCGACAAATGACCTGAAGGCTGACCATGTTGGTATGCTATAACCCAGTCAAGATTGATCAGTGGTGGAAAGGTTTGGAGTCGAGATATAGTGCGTAGCTTGCTTACACCACTGTGCTTGAACAACAAAGTCAAAGGGTCCAGAAGCAAGTCAGAAAGCTCTGAGCAGGCGTCGATTACAGAGTCTTGCACCTCAAAGGCTTCCGTGGGAATGAATGACGGGGCATCTTCCTCGAAAGAAGGAAACGGAAGGTTCTGGGACGACAAGATCTCCTCTAGCCGCCGAACCGAATGACTTATCGTTTCAGCCAGCTGCGAGATTCTTGACCTGGTGTTTGGAGTGTCCATATCGCTCGGTCGAGGTTTAGGGAACACGTCGTCTTACTAGGGAGATAAAGAGGTGAGATTCTGGGCTTAGGTATCATAAATATCAGGTCGTATGAGGCGTTACGCAACGATGAAAGCGATTTGCGCTTGTCCGCTTTTACAAACAAACTGATACGTATCTCTACTTCTATGTGACTTTGGAGTTATTGTGCTACCTATGTACGAGATTGCTAATCGATGGAGGGGATGAAGTTGGTCACAGTACTGGGCCAGGGTTAGAAGCAGGAGTGTCACCCTGACATGGAGGACTTCCCAAGTCTTTCTGAGCCTGATGGAGTAAGCAGCCGGTCAAGAGAAGTGTAACCTTAATCTACGTTTCTGCTCTGTCTGTAAGTGGTGAATACTGGATAGTCGCCGCTTAGATACCTATTGATATAAACACACCTTGATGTAATATATGAAAGGATTCCTTCAGCGTTTACCCTCGCATCTCCGGTCAATCTCAGTGTTCCAGTTTGCTACGACCTCATGTGCATAAGTCTCCAATGACCCTCTATGTGGGGGCCGGCTGAGCCTCCTGAAATATCTTGTCGATGATGGTAGTCGGGGGGAACCATTCAATGCAACCCCCCTCCCCCCTTTTCTTTTGGGCTACGCACAACAATAGGACCAGTTGTGTTACCGCACCCATCTGAGAAGCGGTCAGGAATCCATGTGCTCGGCGTACCCCGGGTGAGCATTTATGTCCGTCATCGAAAAGTTGTGCTAGAAGCATCAAATGTATGAGTGATTCCGTATTTAGCAAAGCTGTGTAGTAATACATTAGGTCTTTCAATGGTATTTGGTATCCAAGCTTGCTATTTACCTATGTGTGTGCTCTCCCCAGCCCATCTTTCGCCCTCAACTGGTTCCTACGATATTGGCACTACCTACCTTGAAGTGATCGGTCATATCAGCATCCCCTTCATCAAACAGAGATGTCATTTTTATATCCATTCTATTTTTTTCTTGGGGCTATCTTTCTCTTTGGCGCGGCTCGCGCCCGGCGGACACCTCTGAATGCATCTCGGGCATTCTGGACCACTGTGCCAACCGCTGGAATTTCACCGGACAGCGTCTTCTGTTGGGTCTGGGCCACGCTGCGTTCTATCTTTCATACCGCTGAAAACTCATCAAGAGGGTACGCCGATTACTGCAAGAAGAGAAATTCTGCGTTTGCACTCCCAAGTACGGGGCGTGGCCCCATCGTGGCACTACCTACCTCACAACTGCACATATTCAACCAACCTGAGAGTGAGGTGTGCGCATTCGTGCCTCAGATGGAATCACTTCAGCCGCGATACCTAGTCGGTGGTAATGCAGAAGTGTACCAGAATCCTGTCCAGTTCGAGGTCGTCCGCAAACACATGAGGAACAACGTCCACAGTTTTCTACGTCCCGTCCACGAGGAGCTGGAAGAAGCGTTTCTCGACTGTTGGGGTAGTGAAACGGGAAGATACTTCAACGTGGATGTATGGCTCACTTGCAACCGGATCATTTCGCAAGCCTCGAATAGAATCTTCGTTGGAACGCCTTTGTGCCGCGACAAGACGCTTCTGGAACAGTCGAGGCTGTACGCCACAGCGGTGTTTGGATGTGCCTCACTGATCAATATTTTGCCAGTCTGGCTCCGGCCCTATATCGCACCTTTAATTGCGTTAAGGGCAAAACAGTACCAGTCAAGATGTTTGAAGATCTTGATACCCTTAGCTGATCGAAGGCTAAAATCGCTGGACGCAGGAAATAGAGGCCAGACACCGGTACGTGTACCCAACTTTTCAGGCCCTTCATCTCGTTTTCATAGCCACTTGTTCCGCTTTGTCCGAAGACCAAGTTGGTGGTCGTATCTGACCATACAATGTTTTAGGATGACTCGTTGCAGTGGATCATTGAGAGATGCGCGAGACTTGGTCCAACACATCTCAAAGCTGACGATATAGCCCGACGACTTCTGATGCTCAACCTCATGGCCATATTCTCGATGTCTTATGTTTTTGCTAATTGTGTTCTTGATATATATGGAAGCGACTCCAAGGACGGTATCGCTCATGCTTTGCGAGAGGAATGCAGTCGGGTTGGGAGGGAGCACCATGGGTTGTCAAATGGCGAAGCGATGCAGAAGATGTACCGAGTTGATTCAGCCCTGCGCGAATCCATGCGTGTCTCGTCTTTTCTCGTCATCTCCCCACTCCGTCTGATTACCTCACCGAGTGGGCTCGACCTTGGGCACATCCACATACCCCCTAACGTGCAGATCGGCATGCCCTCTCGTGATATTCATCGTGATGAGCGCTATTACGATGATCCACTTGCATTCGATGCTTTTCGGTTCTCACGAGAGTTTGAAGGATCGAAAGGGGGCAGCCGCCAAGCATCAGAACAACTCCTTTGCACAACGATAACCGAGTCATTCCTCGTTTTCGGATACGGCAAGCATGCATGTCCGGGGAGAGGGTTTGCGTCACAAATCTTGAAGCAGGCAGTGGCCTGCATGGTTCAGAACTATGAAGTTGAGCTGGTCGGCAAGCCGTCGGAGAAGATGTCATTCCTCCATATGATCCTTCCGCCGACCAACACGATGATTCGGGTCCGGCGTAGGAAGTGAGGTCTCATACGATACCCCTTACCTTTTGTGTAGATTACCGTAGATACCAAGCATATCAGGCTAGGGTGCTCATCACTGAAGTTCATATCGTGTACGGAAACTGCTCTTATTCTATATCGACCGGATAGGACCCGGTGTATAGCACCTGGCCAATGAGTCAAGTCGTAGTTGGAAATGTGTTAAAGAGGCATCACTTGAAGATGCATATGTTCGTTACCAAGTGATCGTTTTCGGTTAGACGAAGCTGTCTGGATAATTCAGCAGCTGGTCAGCAAATTGGGGATGGGGAATGGTTACGTCCCAGCAGAACACACAAAGGGATAGCCACAACCTACTGAGCTCTACCGATGACGTTCATTAGCAGATAGGTATCTAATTAGGTACCTAAGTATATTATATGCATGGATGGCAGAAGGGTGTGGGTTGTCTCACAACCTGCATGAGCATGAGGGAGCACTTTATTTGGGAGGTAACGTCGAGACCTCCGAGATTCCACCTGCTGCTGCCGATGTTCCAGTTACACGACAGCTGCATTTGGATCCGTACATAGGTAGGTAAGGTATCCCTATGGAAATGCCTAGCCGTGGAGGATGATTCTGTTATTAGGCTTGTTACCTTTGTCTTTGCCTTACCCAGCCCTGTGCCCCTCTTCCCCCGCTGCCGCGTATCTCCCTGTACTCCGACAAAACCCGCATCATGTCGTCAGTCCAGTCTAGCAGTTATGGGAGCTATGACAGAACCAAGATAATCCTTTTGCTAAAACCATTGCTCTCGCATGAGTCTCCTAACTCTGTAGGAGCGGGGTGCCTGGAACCCCTTGTGCTTTGCTAACTGTAGTTGAGTCTAGGTTGACCACATAACCACCACACAATCGAAATGGGGGCAATCAGCATGCTGCTGTGGTGGCCGTACGTCGTGGTAATGGCCATTTCGTACTTCGCTTACTTAGCCTTCTTCCACCTGCTTCTCCACCCGCTTGCCCGCTTCCCTGGCCCAAGACTAGCCGCCATCACCCGATACTACGAAGCTTACTTCGACGTCATTCAGAACGGCCAGTACACCTTCAAGATTTCAGAACTACATAAGAAATATGGTAGGAGATTTCCGGCGGCACTCTTGCCCGCCTTAGCAGCGCCTTAGAAAACCACAATGCTGACAATCATGTTCGCCAAGGCCCCATTATACGCATTAGTCCTTACGAACTCCACGTTAACGACCCGTCCTTTTTTGAAACGCTTTATAGCCAAGAAGGACGATGGGACAAATACGCATGGTCGGTCGATGCTTTTTCAGCCAAGGGTGCGACTATATTCACCGTAGACCACGCCCTCCATCAAGCCCGTCGACGACCCCTGAACCCCTTCTTTTCTAAAGCAAGGGTAGCTTCTCAACAAGGTCTCATACAGCAGCAAGTTGACAAGCTTTGCGGCGAGGTTGTTAGGTTTGCTGGATCAGAACGCCCCATGAACATCGGCGCTGCCGTCAACGCACTTACTCGCGATGTGGCTAATGAATACATCCTTGGGAAAAGCTACAATAGCCTTGGCCACCAGGACTTCAGTATCATCGCACCCGATGAGAACCAAGGGTCTGGGCACATCTGGCAGATAACCAAACACGTGCGGTGGTTTGGCCCTACATTGAAGGCTATACCGTCTGGATGGATTATGAAACTGGCGGGCAAACGTACAAGGGCATTTTACCGCTACATACAAGTAAGTGTTGGCGCTGGTGGTGAGGCTCGACAGCTGACCGCATACTTCGTAGGAAACGCTACAAGATACCAAGAACCTCATGGCGACCTCACGGCAACCTGGTCTTCTGGAAAAGTCTCGAAGAAGCACCATTGTTGATGTTATCATGGCATCCGCACTCCCGCCAGCCGAGAAGGAGGTAGCGCGAGTGTTTGAGGATTTGTCCACTGTGGTCGGCGCGGGCATTAGGACAACTGCCAATGCTTTGCAACTGATAATATTCCATGTGTTTAGTAACCCCGAAATCCTTGAAAAGCTCCGGACCGAGCTCGCCTCTGCCGCGGGGTGTAGTCCAAGCCCGGTCGAGCTCAAGGTGCTCGAGCGACTACCTTACCTAACCTCGACATTGCTGGAAGGCTTGCGCTTAAGTCCGGCGACAGCAACGCGGCTGACACGCATCGCCCCCGATAGGGACCTCGTCTACGCCGGTTGGCGCATCCCCGCCAGCACGCCCGTGGGAATGACTACATTACTGTTACATACCGATGAGACGCTTTATCCGGAACCCCGCCGCTTTGATCCCAGCCGGTGGTTGGACCCTGACGCGCGAAAGAAGCCAGAGAAAGTCTTTGCGCCCTTTTCGAAGGGAACGCGGAATTGCCTAGGAATGTAGTAAGTCAGACTTTCATCTCATTCACGAACGGACGCCACGTCGCTCATATCGTGCCGTATAGTCTAGCCTGGGCCGAAATGTACCTGGTCCTCGCGGCCCTAGTCCAGCGCTTTGATTTCGTAATCCGAAACGCGAAGGCCGACGACTTCGAGTGTGTAAGTGACCAGTTTGCCATTGGCACCAGGAGTAAAGGGGTCTTGGAAGCCATGGTTTCACACCACAATTGGTGAGATCGTGTTAGTCGATTGGAGAAGGACCTGCGCTAGACATTTCACACGTCTTGGATGATTCCGGAATACTGAGAGACGTCTTATATGTTCGTGTCTATCGTTCTTTTATCCCGGAAACTCCTTTGGCGATACAGGGTGGATGCACCAACACCCCGGCAAAGCTGCATCCTTAGCCGGGTGCAGATACATTTTATATGGGGGTTATATGCTTTGCTTTTTTTTTTTCCTTTGAAGGTATCATTTACATTATCGTCGTGTCCCTTTGGCCTCTTTAGTACCATTATAACACCAATTACGGGCGTCTTATGGGGCACTGTTTCGAACGCAAGCCTGGCCACATTTCACTTGTCTTCTATACATGATATTGTAAGCATACCTAGCCATTTACCGAAAACCTTTCCTGGCCTTCTATTATATCCTTCTGCCTGAACAGTGTGACCTAACCTGTATGCTATATTGTTGTAGTCTAGACCTGCTCGCTGGCATATGGTTGCTGGTCATAAGCAATCACGTATTGATCTGTCCGCTGTATGGCAAGATCGTCGCGGAACTCATCGCCCCGTTCCACATAACATGTAGCACTGGAGCCCGGGGGGTCGCCGATTGTTTTGGACTGAGCCATGTGAAGCTTTCCTAACTTGCTTGTATCCATCTCTTCCAAATCATAATACTCCCTTTGACCGTGCTGTGGAGCGTTCGGTGTCTTCTTCAGTCTTTCAAAGCTTTTTTTGCTGACGAGGCCGACCAGAGAAGAACCAATGTGGTGAAGAGTTGGTACTATCTCTAGCTTCTTAAGGGCAAGTAAAGGAGGGATGCAGCCTAGGATGATGGTGAAACACTGCTCGACACATGCCCAGAAAAGGGCAAATTCGAGTAAGAACTTTGCGCTCTCACCAGAGTTGTTATCGCCAACGACCGATGTAGGAACTGCTGCAACCTTCAGTATGGAGGATGCCATGGTAATTAGGGACAATGCCATCAGGAAGCAAAGACCGATCTTGCGCCGTAGTGGCATATTTAGTTTCCATATGATCATGACGGGTATGAGGACATAAGTAAGGTCAGCAAAAGCGAGCAGTGCTGTAGTAATTGGATGTCATTAGCATATTGATATCAATGAGGCGACGGGCGGAATGCAAGGGGCTAACTCGAACTTACACTGGGACAGTACTCCCATGTTCGCCTCCACTCTGGGATCCAAATGTTCTGCCGGCAGCAAAGTATCCCACATCCCTTGGACGGGTTTACTTTGGTTCCAGACGATAATAAGGTATGCGATGGCCACTGCTGTCTGTAGGGCAGTGAAGAATATCAAGTAACGCTTCAACCAGACCTTGGTCCCAAAGAGCCGTATCAGCAGTATGACGGCTGATACCCTCGCCAAAACGGATACGAAGATCCCAAGAGAGACCGAAATCCACCCCCACTTGATGAAGCCGACAAGTTGATCATAGGTAATGCTTCCAGGTGGGGCTGGGAGTACCCAGGCATAAGCTTCGGTTATACATGCCTGACAGCCGACTTGGAAGATCTGTTTGCAATGCTTCAGCACCTGGGAATGCATACTACCACGGCATCCTGACATATTACATACCACAGCAACGAGCATGACCCAGTCATCCCAACCCAAGGTGTGGTCGGCATTAGCACGGACGTAGAACCTTGCGCCAAGTAAAGCGACGCAAAGAGACGTCAGCGTCCATTCCACGCCTAGGAACGCGTGGCTACTGGTTCGCGACGCCATCTTCGCAAGGAAAGTATAGACCGAGGTATGAGTGCCGTCGGGCTGGTGCCTCGGACGCAATCTAGTGCTCCCGTCGGGTTCGTGGTCTGTGAAAACAGAAGACGGGTGTGGATGTGTGTACGTGTGTATGCCCAGCTACCGAACACATGTGGGCGGAATTATGCATTTATCGGCATCTCTACCCAAAGGATCAACTCGCAAAGGCTTGTCTGTGACTTGGTTAAGACACTACCTATCGTTTCTTTTTCTTTCGACCTTGCGGCATACGCACAACCCACCATTCCCCTCACCGGCCTTTGCAACCACTACGATCCTTCTCGGTGATACCTATGTCATGTTTCCGTCTGGCCAATGGCAAAGAGGTGGATTGCGAGGGGAAGCAACACGGTAAATTAATTGCGCCTCTTGATACAGTAGTTACTGGTTTCACAGCATACTGCGCCGTTGGAGTAGCTGGCGCACCTAGGTGACCATTAAAGAGGATGGTGTGGTGGTGAGTTTCTAAATACTTGTTTATGTTACAACACCTCTACCGTCTTACAATCGTATATGACTCAAGTCTCCGTGCAGGGTAGTGCCAGTACATGAAGCAAATGCTCCCTGTCCCCGAGCCGAGGCATTACAGGACGTTGATACCATCCTGCATATGATGCTACTCTGAACTACCCACCTAGCCCTAGGTACCGACCAGGCTCCGATGGAGAAACTACCTAGTGGTGTATACGGGGACCACACTAGACACAGTAGAAAAAGTCCTAGACTTTTTGGATTGCGGCGGCTATGTGACATAACCAGGAGATACCTACGGACTAATGAAGTGTTACAGACAAAGGACTTATATGCGGTTATCGACCGTGTTGACATCGAAACCTTGGCACTGAACATACGTGAGGGTTGCAGTAGGATGGTCCGGCGATATTATCCCCTACTTGATATAGGCGGCCATTGGCTCTGGCAGATGCGGCTCTGATATCATTTGATATTCTTACCACTGTGTGTATATAACGGCGTTACTTCGATAATCAGCTGTGCTTACTCGATGATCTGTACATAGACAGCAAGATATCTAGCTCTCATTACCTACATGCAAGTATCTCCTACTGCGCGAGAGGCGAGGCTCGTGTTTGGACTCTTCAACAAGGTTTAACAATCTAATTGCTACATGCGTAGGCTACGAGGGACTCGCGGCTGCATGCATGGGGAAAAGGGGTGTATGGCAAAAGAAGCGGTGTGCGGATCCTGCCTGAAGGCTGGCTTTGTTGTTGGCTAGGCTCGTCACTGAGGTGTTTCCAACGACCTCCTAACCCGTGCCTTAGAGGCCTGGCTCGGATCGCTTGTCATAATAGGAATAATCACTCCGCAATGCCTGTTCAGCCAAGCTCGAGCACCTCATCACAGCTTAATATCCAATAAATTAATCTTATTTTAATTCATATATCCATCTGTTCCGAGCCACAGGTCCCTAACTGCTATTATGTGTTCGCTACATAGATGGAAAATATGGCATTCGCCGCACGCCTCTTATTTATGTCTATACATGTTATAAGGAGCTCTAGTTGTCGTGGTTAACATTGAACTACTCACAAGAGATACGTAAGTAGGGAAATAAGTAACTATAAGACTTCGCTGACTGGAGGCTTAGCCGTCTGGAGAGGCGGATGGTCTGCCTGAAGATATATACATGTATAGAATGTATTTGGTTCCTCGAAGTGTAGGAACCAGTCCTTGAGCTCCCAGTAAATAAGACAAGGAGGGATACATTTATATATGCGTAAAGGTGATGGGTCGATATCGGCCATTTACTCTAACACAGGTTGCTTTTTGAAATCGGTGATGGGCTTAATAGATACGAAACTGATACGCTGATTGGGAGAGTCAAACTTTCTATAATAACTCCTCAGTCATAATTAAGTTTGCAATGGCTACATACTTATCACGTTGATATGCGTTTGTTCATCACAGAGATAATCTTTTGCTCAAAATACTGTCTCCATCATTCGGGAGACCCCCCAGCCGTGGGATGGGCTCCTGTACTGATGAAGCTTCGGGCAATGGGTTACCCGCTTCGATGTTTCGGTGGAGCACCACCAGGGGCTCCATACCACCACTCCGTGACACTACCTAGGTATCCCATTTCTTCTCGTCTTTACATCGTAGTGTTCCGAGATTCGAGAAGGTGACGATGAAATTCAGCTTTAACCCAACTCCTCCACTCCACGCATTTCTATCATACAACGTAAGGACTCAGGATGGCCGTTGGCTGTTTTGAATATCCTGAGGGTCCATTACTGTGTGATCAAGCTTATGAAGGGCGCCAGGGCGTTGATCCCAAGTGCAACTTTGGTTCCAGGGAGAGCAAGAATTCCCTTGTCCGGACATGTCTCTATCCTCCAGAGGAGTGTAACGGGAAGGAGAGTTGTCTGTGTTTCCACCAAGTTCCAGATCCCTGGGCAGACTAGATTTTGATGCCTTTCGGAAGAGGCTGGACACAGAGCTGCTTATAGAGCTCAACAGTGGGAAGCCAATTTTCCTCAGAGACATAAGGGAAGGGATACATCCCATAGCAATCAGAAGGCTCTGTTCGACACCTGCAAGGAAGTTCGCCAAAGAGACACTGTATTGTATATTGGTTGGCAGATCGAACACACCTGTAGATGACATTGTTCTGAATAGAGAAGCGGCCATGGTGACAAGAGACGAGGTTAGGATAAGGATCAAGCCAACGCGGCGCCGCAGAGGCATATTGAGCTTCCAAACGACAATAACGGGCAGGAGCACGTAAGTAAGGTCAGAGGCTGCCGCTAGCGCTACGCAACGCAGTTAGAAAAAGGAATTAGAAAGTCAAAGAAAAGCCACTATAAGGGGTAGCTAACCTTGGGTCAAAAAGGGGGTGACAATTGTGACTTTTGAATCCAAGTCTGTAGCATGGGCAAAGGGATCCCAAAGCCCCTGGACAGGTTTGAAGCGCGCCCAGATAATACTTATGGTCAAGAAGACGCTAATGGTAAAAGCAGTAGTGAAGCTAATCAAGTACCACTTCAGCCACCTTTTGCTGCCAAAGATTCGGACCAGAAGGATCGTGCAAGATATTCTTGCCAATACCGTAACCATGGCACCCACCGTGATAGCAATCCACATCACCTTCATCACATTAGTAAACTGGTACCTTGTCAAATTCACATCGAGCTTGCCAAGACCGTGCTCAAAACCCTGGACTAGCAATGCCTGATAGGCAATTTGGGCGGCCTGCAAGATGCGAAGTACGAAGTTAGGCTAACGTGTGCGTGAAACAAAGGAGCCCCATCAACTCTGTAGGGCTGTCTTGTGGTTACGTACCCCAGCAAGCGCCATGAACCAGTCATCTGCTGCAAATGTCCGCATCCTGCTCAATGTGAAGAGTCTGAGACCAAGAACAGTAATGCACAAGAAGGTGAACGTCCAGGACAGACCCATAATCATGGGCCCGCGGCCTAAATCACCCGGGTTCGGAGGAATATTTCCCATAATATTGAGGTTCGACATGATGTGGCGATTTCAGAAGGTAGGGGACAGAGTATACCTGATGTGCGGATAAGCCTGCCTGCTGGCAGGATCAGCAGTCGTGCGAACCAGCTATCTTGACTCCTTACCGATTCCTGCTACCAACACAGGACGATAATGATGAAGAGCAGGTTGCTTGTTGAGTGTAAGATACTACGTGAGGAGGGTAGAGCCTCATATATACATGTGTAGGATGGACATACGTAGGCCCGTACCATGGACCAGGGGTCCATGCCAACACCTGCGATGTTTATTACCTGCAGGCCCTGTCCGCTAGCATCGATAGCGACAGGAGCATGTGATATATGATGGCCTGAGAGGTAGTTGTATCGAGACAGTACATGAGGTATACAAGTCCATTCGAAGTGGTTGCTTCCGCTGGTGCATATCACTTGCATCTAACTACCTAGGTATGTTATAAATAGCACACCTAACGTTACATATGCAAGTATGCGGATATGTTCAACTGGGTACCATCCATAATGATATCCATGTTGGTCCATGTCATCTTGTTTGTCTTGCTGTGTAACACTAGATACGTTCTTGCGCCTCAAGGCCTTGGGTCAAACGTGCCGCGCACCCCCCAAGTCATGAGACGAGACACATTTCTTCATTCAACAAACGTGGAACCACGCTGCACCCATATCCGAGTCACTATGGGAGCTTTCATTGCCAATTACATCTCATGGACCACCGTCGGAACCGTTGTTGGAATTTGCCTTTGCACCACTGCCTTCTACAGACTGTTCCTCCACCCCCTTGCCAAGTTCCCTGGCCCAAGACTGGCCGCCATCACGCGGGGCTATGAGGCTTATTACGATGTTTTCTGTGATGGCCAGTATATTTTCAAGATCGCCGACCTCCATCGAAAGTACGGCAAGTCTGCCCATCTCTTTTCTTGTCTATGCATTCCTACCTAGCGCATGGGGGCCTGACAATCTGGCTTAGGCCCTATTATCCGAATCAGCCCTTACGAAATTCACGTGAATGACCCAGCATTCCTTGAGAGCTTATACCGTCAGGATGGGCGATGGGACAAGTACGACTTCTCCTATGGCGCATTCGAAACCGCCGCGGCCACAATGTCGACGATCGACCATGACATCCATAGACACCGTCGCATGGCTCTGAACCGCTTTTTCTCCAAGGCCAATGTCGCCAGAAGACAAGCCATAGTCCAAAACTCAACACAGAAGCTGTGTGCTAGTATCCATGAGCATATCACGTCTGGAAACACCACCGATTTCAATTTAGGCACAGCCATCAGCGCCTATGCCATAGATGTTGTGTCGGAATTCGTCGCTGGCAAAGGCTTCGACAGCTTTGGTGGCGAGGGCTTTAATGCCGATGTATCATACACCTTCCAGAGTGCAGGCGTTGCTTGGCGAGCCAGGAAGCATGCTCGCCAATACGGTCCTTTCCTCCGGTGGCTTCCCTCGTTCATGGTGGAGAAGAGAGAGCCTACTAATGGCGACAAAGTTGCCCGGGCCGCTCTCATGGTAAGTGGTTCCGAGTCATCTCCAAAGTAGGATATTATTCGTTTGTGACGAATCAGTGCAAATAACCTTATGTATGCCATCTAGAGTATAATGAAGTCGGTCACGGAGCTCATCTCTTCCAATGTTTCCACGCCAACCAGGGGGCTCGCTTCCGACTCTTCTGAGCCAACCCTCATGCAAGGAATCATGAATTCAACCCTTCCCGAAGCTGATAAAACAGCAACTCGTTTGTATGACGACGTCAAGAGTATACTGGGTGCTGGCTACGAGACGGTTGCGCAGACTTTACGCTGCACTTTATACTTTGTATACAGTAACGCAACGGTCTTGAATAAGCTGAGAGCGGAGATATCGGCTGCTAGGGTTGACAGCAAAACAGAACGCACCGTCAAACTGAGCCTAGCTGCCCTTGGGCAGCTTCCGTATCTTACGGCGGTGTTGATGGAGGGCCTACGGCTAAGTCCTGGTCTGGCGAGTCGGCTGGCTCGAATTTCCCCTGACCGTGACCTGGCTTATCATCAGTGGACAATCCCCGCGGGAACGCCTATCAGCATGACTATCCTGTTGGTCCACATGAATGAGAGTCTTTACGCGGACCCAAAACGGTTCGACCCAGAGAGGTGGATGAGCAGTGAAGCCCGGACCAGGGCTGATCAGGTCTGGGCTCCGTTCTTGCGCGGAACAAGAAACTGTCTTGGCATGCAGTAAGCTGCTTTTATACTTTCAGCTTCCCCTTCGCGTCGTTCCCGCTCCTCTCCTAGCGTCGTGGAATTGGCACTAACCATGTGCAAGTCTAGCATGGGCAGAGATGTATAGCGTTATTTTCGCTCTTGTAGAGAACTTCAGCTTCGAGTTCGTGGATATGGGCCCAGAAGACTTCGAATGTGTAAGTGATAGGTTTCTCATTGGCACCAGAGGTGAAGGCAGACTCCAGGGACGTGTGTCAAAGCACATCATGTAGAGCACAGGCAAAGCTATCTCGCGATCTGTTTATCAAACAGAAAACCTGACTACTACATCATCCATGCGCTAGTTACTAGGAAGATGTAGTGGTGTAAATCCCACGTACCTAGGTAGCTAGGTAGTCGGCGAGAAAAGCATCGGGACGGGATCCAAACTAGTTTCCATTCGTAGCCAAGAAACCACTCCTTTATATAACGATTACTAGCTACGCGACTGAGTTTGGAGATTTGGACCCCAACATAATACCGCCAGTACGGAGTAGTTCGCAGCACGTCGCGGAGCGGTAATGTGGAGCCTCCTTACGGAGCTCCACAAGGCCAACGGAGCGGATCAGCCATCCTGATTGCATGCCGCCTCACCAGCTGTTTGGCATATACTGTTTTCCAACCATATTAAAAAGCTATCCTAGTAGCTTGTGTAACAAGTAGTATGGTAAATCGTTTTCAGTTAACGAAAAGACCCGGTTATCTGATGTATACCTATCGCATATGCCCCTCGCCCCCAACCCCATTCGCTGCGATAGACGATGACACGATGACATGACGTGATACGGAAGAGTGCCGGCATGGGGAAGTCGTCAATGGAAGCGACCCGCCTCCGCAAACGTTCACCCGCGGCCACTGGTTGACTAGGTATCTTGTCTTATACGCATGTGTGTGCAGGAAGGCGTGTGTGCAACACCGGGCTCATCCCAGATCTGCAGGCTCGATGATACAGTAACATCGCCGATAAAATTCGAGTTGTAGGGGTCGGATGTTGTGTTGTACAGCTTATATGCAACCCTAACATCGTCAACGTCTGGTTATTCCTCATATCCGTGGACGTGCCCTCGGTGGTGACTTGCGTAACGTAACTACCAATATCCGTTTGATAGCATGCTGCGCCAGCAGTGACCCTACGAGACATAGATCCTTCGTGAGGTCCCATGTACTGATGTAACTCTAGTAAGGCACCCAATCCCAGGCCTCAGCAAAACAGATACATCAATCAATGCCATGCGGTCGCCAGACTGTCAGCTTACAGTTGCGACACAGAGGATTCAGTTGCTGTATCTTAATATATCAATGCACCCCATCACAGGATGGTTAATTATAAAGCAAATAGATGCAGAATGGAGGCAAAGTATTTCGTCGGCGAAGGATTTCGTCTTCCATGAGCGCGGCCCACGTATTCTAGGGACACCACCTCGGGTGTTGTCCATGGGAGTCTGCAGGCTTGCATATACCTACCCCATGGTACCGTGATAAAACCAAAGGGCGGCCTCTACACACCTATACCGCCATCATGCCGTCCTATATCACATATACGACACCGCTGCGTAGTAAGCTAGGCTGTAGAACGACGTCTCGCCTCTTCTCGGACCTGGCTCGTGTCGGCTCAGGTGCGCTGTTACATGTAATGTCGAGGCTGCCAACAAACAATTAGGGTGCCTTTAGGTGACTCAAAAAGTACCTGACTGGCTAAACACGTAAACCGTTGGTTCTAGAGGGGGCGCTGTCGGGGCACAATATAGGGGCAGGGGTAGGCGAGTGTCGTTTAGTGGATCTGGCAAGTGAAGCATGCCTAGCTGATGTGAAGTCCCACGTGCTCGTTTTCATTTCTCTCGGGTGACTATGGATTCATGTACATACATATGGGACGTCAGAGCTATTACCTATCTGGCCAGTAGCCATGTTCTCACGAGCCCGCCATGAAATCGTGGCGTATGAGATGACTAGAGTACCATAGCAGACCAAGACATTGCTTCGGGGAAGCCCACTTCCATAATGAATAAGACATCCACATCAAAGTGGTGGAAGTAGTGACCAACAAAGCAAGCCTTCTCGTTGACATAGCCGTTAAGTTGAAAAGAAAGCGTACTGGCATTGCGGAGCAATTTCAGCCTCAACCCATCGATGATAGGGTCCGAAAAGAGATGCCTAACAGGGTATCATCAATCTGTGTGTAATATGTCCGAGAAAACCTGCTGGCGGGCTACTGTGTTTATGTGAATCTATCTATGCTATCTGTAAGTGGCATTACCTTCTCGGACTTGGTTGGCTCTTTATTTCACGGGTTCAGTGACCTTTTCAGCTTCAGCGGCAGCTTCAATGTTTTGGCCGTCTCCTTTGACACTCCGCCATTCCATGCCTACCGCGCCAATGATTGAGAGACAGGCCATAGCTAACCCAGCCCGAAATGATACGCGCAACGCTTCGTTGTATGACATCAGTACCTGATTCTTTAGCTCTGCAGGCACGAAATTGCCTAGCGTTGTAGCCCCGTTCTTCCCAACTATCGAGGAATCTAATCCCGGGATAGCCTTCAGCAAACTTGAAAGCTTGTTGTTAAACAAGTTCTGGCCCACGGACACAAAGATTGTACCACCAAGAAGACGGCCGAACAGCATGAGGGACGTCCCAATAGAGACATCGTCTAAGTGAAGGACCGTTTGTGCTGCCAGATTCGGTGCTTGAATGCTCATCCCTATACCAAATCCGTAAATTATCTGATATCCTATCCACTTTGGCAAGCCGGTGTCGAACTGCACTGTGGTGAGAAGCCCAGAACCCACGCTCATCAAACAGGAACCTGCTATGAGGAACGGTGTATAGTACCCGACCTGATTAGCAGCTCCCCCAGTAAGGATCGAGGCTACAATGGTAGACAATGTCATGGGAAGTAATCGAATCCCTGAATCTATAGCTGACAGACGGCCAATGGCCTGAAACCAGACTGGAACAAAATACACTGAGAAACGAATTAGATCGGTGCTGACCGATTGAGAATAGAAGATTACCCACAGAATATATTCATATGTGCACCCAAGCAGAAGATTGCCCAGAAGCCCGTCACGATGGATCGTTGATTGAATATTTTGGGTGGTATAGTAGCAGTCGAAGGCATGAGCACCTGGACGGCGGCGAACGCCACTAACAATACGCCGCCTAGCACTAGCAATGCAACGATGCGCTTGTCGTTCCACTAGCTTTTAGTTAGACATTACATCTCATCTGAACGTAACTGCCGGGTTCTACAGTACCTCGAATGTTACTCCGCCCATCTGCAGAGCGAGAAGGAAACATACTATCCCAGGGACGAAGAGAATCGTTCCGGGCCCATCCAGTTGAGATAGCTTGTCTCTCAGGGGAATTTTGGTGATGTCCCTCTCAGGCGATCGAAGCAGGGCTCCAATTACCAGCATGGTGACTACCCCGAAAGGTAGGTTAATATAGAAACACCATCGCCACGTAACCCTGGATGTAAGTGCGCCGCCAACCAGGGGCCCCATCAAGGACGCAACACCAGCCGTGGCACCAAAAAGCCCCATGTAAAGAGGTCTCTGATGCAAAGGAACGGCATACACGATACCGACGACCTGGGATAAGAATAAGTCGGCTGGATAACCTCAAACGGGGAGCGCGGCGGCACCGTAGACTCACAGCACCTGAATAGATCCCAGCTGACCCAATGCCCTGGATAGCTCTGCCGGTAATGAATACGGGGGAGCGTGGGGCGGCCCCACAGACAGCAGATCCAACCTCAAAGATAAGTATGGCTATTAGATAAACAATCCTGACGGGGAAGAAGGTGTAGATCTTGCCGAAGAGAAGTTGGAAGGAGCAGCTTGTGAACATGAACGCTGAACCGTACCAGCCGATGTCGTCTATGGACTGGAACTCATCCGTGACTCGTGGTATAGCGGTCGAGATGATAAGCTCATCCAGAGCGACGAGAAACATTGAGATGTATATCGAAAGAAGTAACAGGCCAAAGCCAAAGCCCTTGATCTTCCTATTCTGGATTCCTTCGGGACGAGAAGGACCCTCTTCGACTCTACGAGGGTCCTCATTCCGTTCGGCTTCTGGTGTAGTATAATGCGTTCCGGCATTTTCCGTATGGCCGTCGGGAAGCTCTGGCCCTACCAGTTGGTTCTGGTCCGATGACATATCTGTGAAATGTGCTAGTTTAGAAGACTGAAGAAACACATCTAAGATGCCTTAGATATCGGGAAGTGTTGTCTAGAGGGGCAAGATCCAGTACATAGCTAGATAACCTTGAGACCTAATGCTGATCGGTCCTATAAAGATAGGGTCATGTAAAATGAATAAGGTCAAGGGCATACCGACAGGCTATTGTACGCACTTATGAGAATGGCAGGCGCTTGGATTACAACGTCAGCACACCCGTCCCCAGTTCGCGTGCATAATACGAATCCAGCACGATGTGATCTGGTAGGTAGATACAACCTACGCGTCCCTGTTTACGACATTGCACAATGCGGTGTTCTGAAATGAGTGTATGTGTGGCATGGAAATGAGACCTATTTGCGATCGAACGGCGAGATCAGGGGGCACTACGTCACGAATACTTGTCGGGCATCATGATGTTGCGTGAACAGGTAGATACATGAATAACATAGATACAGAACTACAAGGCCATAGATACACACCACCCTTAAAGTCGAGATAGCAGACTGACATCTATTTGAAACGATCCTCTAGGGAGTGATGACCTTGGCCAGCACAACATTAGGAGGTGTTGGAATTCAGGTGGCTGGTACCTACGACCCACACCCTGTGGCTATATATGGAGGAGGTACCCTCCCACACACATACTACTCCTAGATAACACTTTATTTAATACAAAAACTATATTATTTATATTTGCGTTTTATAACAGATTATAAGCCTGAAGCTTACTTTTATAATTATTTTATATAATTAATATATATTATTTTGTAATTAATTTGATTATATTTATTAAATAATGTAATATAAGTTGTTATATTATTGTTATAATATTAAAAAAATAAAATAAAAAAAGTAATAATATTTAAATTATATAATTTATTAATAAAAAATTAAAAAATTATTAAAAATAATATTTTAGT